>PVHP010028169.1:0-17512 GCA_004024765.1 Zapus hudsonius | reverse complement strand
CACGATGGAATTCTACTCAGCTGAAAGGAAAAATGACATATCAAAATTTAGGAAAAAATGGTCTGACTTTGAGCAGATCTTACTAAGTGAACACTCAAAAGAACAGAGAATTGAATGCCTCATATTCTCCCTCATATGCGCTCCTTAACCATGATAACCGTAAACTCTATGCAGACTAGTAGAAAGAAGTGATAGTATATGAATGAGGGGTAAGGGATGGGGGAAGAGGAATGGCTTAAGCATGAGGTTAAACCATACTAAGTTCCAAAACATAATATCCTCATGAGCATACTGTAACATATTGAGAAAGTAGTGGGAGTCGACTGGCAAGAGGGCCCATGAGTGTTAGGGAGAGAGTCTAAGCCTGTGAACAATTAGGTCAGTCTGACAACCCCTGGCTCCAACTACGGGTTCCTTCCCTCACTGAGATGTTGACCAAAACGACTCTTGAGGTTCCAACAACAAGACAGAATTCTGTCAAAGCTCTTGAGTGCCCTCCCCAGAGCTGAGGCAAAACCCTGTTGCTGAAGATACCACAGAATGCCTTAGACCAGCATTGAGAGACACTTCGAGGTCCAGAACGGTATCCAGCTCCCAGAAGGCAGTTAGTGTAGTGCTGGAAGGCACTGCACTGGCTGCCAGGGGAAACTGATCAATGACAGCTGGAGTAAACAGAGACCACTGACACAAAACACAATCTGCAGCCATGAGTAGGCTGACCACACCTCCTACTGGAAGAGAACAGCGAACCATGAAAGCACTTGTGTAATGGGGAAGCCTGGGTATGGGGAGACAATCAACAGCTTTCAAATTCAGCCAAATTTTCCACTTAGTGAGCGGGAGCCCTTGTCTGGAACTTGGGTTGCGGGGCGATAGGCACCGGATCCAGTACTCTTGGGCTCCCAAGACAAGATGCAGTATGGGAGCAATTGATGGGGAGGCTACTAAAAATAGAATCTAGGTAATCCAGAATTCTGTATATTTGTTAACCTACACTGACCTCACTCTCCGATGGAGATTATGTTGGTGTTTTTCAGGATGCTGTGAGAGAGCTAGGGCCCATCTAACCCTAGCAACCATCTGTAGGCTGATAGCTGAGATCCTGGCAAGAGAGGAGCCACCACAGTCATATCATGGAGGAGCCATATGGAACCCCACAGAGAATGATGGGATGAACAAGGGACCCATAGCCACAGCCATTCAATCAACACAGGATAAGCCAGTGAGACAGAAACCAATGATTTTTAACACAAAGACTCCTAAACTCACAACATTAAAGCAGCCTTAATACTTATTCACCACGACCAGGGAACTGAGCGGAAGAGGGGGAGGAAAGATTGTGAGCACCGTGGTGGGGAGACTATCCAGAGGCATGGCACCCCTCAGTAACAACACACTTGAGCCAGGAGAACCAGGCTGAGTACTAGGCTATCCATGGTCCCCTGTCACAAGGACTGATCCAGATGACCCATGGAGGAGCATATCCAGCTGATTGGGGATGGGGGAGGGGAGCATCAGGGAATTGGGGATAACAACTCACTGTTTGCCCAATAAATAATGTAACTCATTATGGACAATAAAAAAAGAAATTATTTTTTGTAAGAAATTTGCATTCAATTAATTTAGTCTATATGAAAAAGGGAAGAAACCATTATCTTTTAAATCTCATGTTTGAAAAAAAAGGATATAATACAGTCATAACATTCTCCACCATCACTCCTGAGTTCCATCAATCTTCTTACCATTCATTAATTATGCAATAAATGTTTAAATCCATCATGTTTTTATCAATCATATTTTTTTAATTTGGAAAAATGTTTGTCGTTTTTTATTGATTTAATAATCGGCTTTACTCTGCAGCTCTTTGATGAAGACTACATCTTTCTGTGCTCTGTTAGCAAAGTCAACTTACTTATCAAAATGTTTGTTATTCATTTAAGTCTTTAGATACTATTTCTGTTCCTTTATTCTGGGTATTTTTCACAGGCACCATTGTTAATTTTTTCTCTATTTATTTTATTTACTCTTTGGTCCTGCACACAGTATCTTTCTAGTGGTAAAAATACTCTTATTTAAAGAAAAATTAACTTAGTGCTTGTATACTGTGGCGGTTTGAGTATGTGGCCTCATAGGCTCAGGCTTAACACTTGAGTCCAGTGGGTAGAGCTCTACTGGAGAAGAGGTGTTTCACTTGGGTTGATCTTGGAGACCAGCTCAAAGGTGTGTTTTGGGGCAGATCTTGAGTCCAGAGCCTTAAGTGTGTAGAGGGCAGTTGGAGTTCTGGCTATGACTGTTTTGCGGTCTATGAAAGTGAGCCAGCTTCTTCCCCCATTGATGGTGTTCCCCTGGAATTTATGAGCCTGAAAAAACACCTTCCTCTCATATTTTGTTTCTGGCTGGATGTTTGTCCCAGCAACACGAAGCTGACTACAACATGTACCTTGTGAATATGTGTGTCTTCTTTCTATCCCACTTTTAGATTCATGAAAAACTATAATCCCCAGCGTATACTGCAACCTTGGGACTTTCTTAAGTGAACCCAAAAAATAACATCCTAACACTCTGTGGCTTGAGGAGATACTATCTCTTCTCACGAATAGAAGAAATGAAAGATAGATGCCTCAAATTTCTGGTTCATTCAAATCCTGTACCTCTAATATCTGAGGCATAAAATATTTTTCTACCTTTTAATTGCCTTTGTGTTCAAACCCATATCTTGTCCTGGAATTAGTTTCAGTTTCGTTGAGTCAGAAGATTTTTTTGGGGGGGATTTTAATTCTCCCCACTTCAGGCTTTCATTAGAGTTTTGAGAGCTATTGAGGGAAGCTTCACTGGGTAATGTTAATCAGACACTATACTGAATAACAACAACATCAGTAGCTAACACTAAGAATTTTTCATGTGACATTCATCCATTTTATTGAATAACAACAACATCAGTAGCTAACACTTACTGAGAATTTTTCATGTGACATTCATCCATTTTCTTACTTAATCATCACCACAACAGCACTTTAAATTAACCTCTGTAAGAAGAATTTGTCCAAAGACATACTCTGCTGAGGTCACATTCTGCTAAGGACACATGTTGTCATGTGTGGCATGTGGATGAATTTAAAAGCATTTTCAAAATTCTAGTGCCTGTGAGATTCAAACAAATATTTTATTCCATCTCATTCATACTTTTCTAAATGTATTGATCTTCCTGACCTGAAATTAACCCTTCTTCAAATGTCAGTGTTTTATTATTTTTTATTATTACCCTTAACTTGAATGCAGAAATGATATATGACTTCATAGGTAACTCTAAAATTAATCTCTCACTTGAAGAATATTCCATGTCATTCACACTCACTTAATGGGCTTTTAACAATCAGAGATCCCTTAAAAGTCTTTTAGAGAAATTATATGTTCTAGTTGATTGAGTTTGTTTTCTATCTCTCTGCCAATTTTGAAATTATACAAGAAAGATTTTTTTGTAAATAATGTATGAGTCATATACATTTTGGACAGACACATGACATAAATGCTAACCCTTATAGATATTTATTTTACATACACACTAAATTCATTAATAAATGGTCACAGAAGATAAAACACCTACCTAAACACAATTGCTACAGGTTGAATTTTTGATGAAGTTTAATATGCACAATGTTTTCTTAAGAATGATTTTAGGATCAAAACCTATGAAAAGAAGGGGGCTAGAGACACTATAGCTTTTGCAGTTGTTCTAAAGTGTCCATAAGAATTGGATATTCATATTCTCTTATCAGTGGGTAATTAGAAGTGGGTCACCTGAGAAGGAAATAAGTAAATGGCCATGCTGAGAACACTCTTTACTGACTGAGGCCATCTCCAAAATGGCTGTCACTTAGAACTGACTTCCAATAGCAGCACTGAGGGCTTTGTAACCCATTTTCCATTGAAGGGGGATCCGAGTAGAGAAGCATCCCACTCTCCTTGATTCTCTGGTCTGAGCAATTCTCTGTGCCAAGTGAATAATTGTCAAGGTTGCTAAGCTTCAGTACATTTCCAAATACTTCAAAGTTTGCTATAACTTTTTAGTACTTTGTAAATCCTAATAAAATGGGGATATGTGGTGAATCTTTGCTTTCTGTGAGCCTTGGCTAGTGATCCCTGAATGCCAGAGCATTTGCAAGGAAAGAGAAGTAACTGACTCTCCCTGGGCACTGTAGAGTCATCCAGGCTGCCAGGATTTTCACAATTTTAATTTTTAAAAAGTTTACTTCCAGAGAGAGACAGAGAGAGAGACAGAGACAGACAGACAGAGAGAGAGAGACAGAGAATGGGTTCCCCAGGGCCCTCCAGCTGCTGCAAAGCACTCCAGATGCATACACCACTTTGTGCATCTAAGGTTGTACATGGGTACAGGATTCAGAACACCGGGATGTTAGACTTGGCAGTGGTTAAGTGCCTTAACTGCTGAGCCATCTCTCCAGCCCTCATAATGTTGCTTTTTATTTCACCATCACAACTATTATTTGTGTTTGCAAGTTACAAAAAAAGAAAAATTTGCCCACGGATTGTAAATTGTACATTTAGAATGGGATTAACCCGCAAGTATTATTAAACCATGGTAGTTCATTCTGACAAAGTAGCAATGATGTCAGAGATGTCTCTCTCCTGTTCTGTGGAGTATTTTGACAAGTATTAGCAAAAACTATGGCCAGAGAGCCTGGTCCAAAGCAGATGGTGTGGAATTTACCCAAAATCCCCCTTGGAGAGGACAAACGGGTTCAATCTGTCCATAGGCAAAAACATTAAATACAGGCTTTTTGGAAACTTCCAATGAAGGAAAATGAATTAAAATGTGTCCCCTTATAAGGGGTTCAATGATCCCAGAATGTTAATGGGTCTTGCATGTCTTTAAGCAAACCAAGATAATATAAACTAACCAATATATTTTAAAAGTATCTGCAACATACTTGAGCAGCAGAGAAGATACAAAGAGATTTAAGGACAGCATGGCATTCTTAAGAAAAGCTCTGGCTTCCCACTTCCCATAGAATAAAATCCAAATTCTCTGTCATTATATTAGTCAGACTTTTTTTTTACTGTGACAGATATGTGAATGATACAATTTAAAAGGAAGAAAAGATTTATTTTGTCTCACGTCTTCAGAGGTTACATACGGCTGCTTTGTTTCAGGGCTTCTGGAAAAGTAGAACAGAAGGATGTGCTTCATCTTTTCCCTTCATGGCATTCAGGAAGCAGAAAAGAGTCAGAGGAAGGGACCAGGGAGGATGAAGCTTTGCAATTAATCAATCAATGATAAAAACAAAAATAAAGACTCTGAGTTCCATTGTTCAGACTATTCCAAAACAACTTCAAAATGTTCGAAATCATCCCCCAGGTCATAAGATAGTTATTTCTACCTGAATATCATCACAAACAGAAGGCAGCAACTTCTTCCCTTAGTAGATACAATGGGGATCAAATTTTCACTTCAGTATTTATCAGTTATTTTTATTTGGAACCTCAGTAACTCTACATATCAGATTCCTGACCTGTAAAATGCAAGCAGTATCTATTGCATGAGATTGTTGTGAGAATGAAATGAGCTATCTTATTCTCAACCTCATTAATGATCATTTCTACCATCATCATTAACATGGGCATCATTCTTTATTTTGAACTAATTATGTCAAAAAAAAGCTTGTAGACCTGATCTCTTTATTTTGTAGTACTCTGTGTTATTATTAAAACAAATGTTTTACCAGCTGAAATATTGAGTTCAAGAACAGTGAAGAAGGTAAATAAGAGGGTTTGTAGCCAGGTATGAGATGAAAGGCAGCACAGGGCTCTGTAACAAAAATAACAAAGTTGTTCTCTGCAAGTTCCAACAGGCTCCCTCCTTGAAGGTCACATGCAAGGCACATTGTCTTTTCCCCTAGTAAATTTCTCAACTTTATGGGAAGTTACACTTTTATACATATTCTTGTACCTAATACATTTGATTGTAACTGACTGAGTTGTGGGCAAAGACTGTTGCTAAGGTAACCTCTGCCAATTTCAGGGATAGTATCATCCTGGATCACCCCAGGAGTGGGCAAGGAGTGAAAAAAAATGGTAGACCAAGATTTATCCAGATTGCTCCAGAAGCCATTTGTCATTGCCTATTGGCTTGCTTCCTTGTCACTGTAGAGGGCGTACTTATTTTTCATTTTCTCACCTGCTAAAATAAACCTTGATTACTTGTTAACTCTACCTGTGTCCCAATGTGGAATTCTTCTCCATCAGGAGGAAAACAACCAAGAAAGAATGATTGGGATCTGAGGGAATCTGGAAGGAGACATGTCTCCCCATCCATAAGGTGTAGCATACCAGCGATCTAATTTTCTGCCCCTTTCAAATGAATTCACCTACTCTTTTCTGTGCTATACCTATCACCCTCTTCCTAGATACACTTGCAATGCTGGCTTTATCCTAGTATTTTCTTCCCTCCCTTTAATCCCTGAACTGAATAAACTACCAAATGCCTTGTGCCTATATTTCATTAGCATGTACCCATTTGATGCTCTTCCAGCTAAATTGCAAATCCAGGGGTAATAAAAAATTGTGCTTATAAGTTACTGATAATTGAGGTTTTATTTTTTATACAGCAGTATCTCAGTAGAAATCTAACTAATATGTGACGGAAATTATAACTGAATAACCAAGTATTGAGCTAAAGCTCCTTTTCACATTAATATAATATAATTTATGCCAAAATATTGTCATGTTTTTTAAATATCACATTATGAAATATATAGAGAAAGGAAAATCATTTGGGTTGTCTGTGGGAAACATTTGCTAAATATGTGTCTTATATCCCTGTAATTTAATCTCTACTAACAGGAGCAATTTTGTTTTTAAATACCAGAGGAAACTCGGGACGTGTAGAAAGTATGACTGAAGAAAAATCAGAGGTGGAAAGCTGAAGAGAAAATGGCATTGCATAAGTAAGTTGACTGAATGTTTCTGGTGGAGAAAAGCAGCTCGGCAAGAATAGACTGATAAACATGTGAGTGTGCAAGAAGAGGGTGAAGAGGGCTAAATTGAGCAGATGCTCAGATGTGGATTTGAGCCATATCAGTGACCTAAGAAAGGCCTAGAGCTATGGCTAGATAAAGGGGAGCGCAGAGCTCCTAAGCAGAAGTAGTCAGTGAATTCATTCCCTTGAGTTTTATGAGAGAGCTTTAATGGATACTTAAAGATAATTGTGCCCACATTAGTTACTAAGGAGACTTGACCCTCAATGAGAGGCATCATCAGGTACATGAATTGCCCTGCTAATGGCCTAAGCACTTTGACAATGTCACATATATAGCTCTTGTCCCTGATGCTTTGAAGTACTCTTTAGTAAGTGCATATTGACTCTCTTATCTTGTTGCTAAGAAGGGAAGGAGAGATTGACAGAGAAAGGGAAAGTTATAATTCATTCTCAGAAACTACTATAGTCATGTATAAAGCACTGCTGGTATGCTGGTAATTACTCAGTAAGGTAAAGATGTTCTGTTTAGTTCCTAGGACCAAGCATGTATACTCTGAATGATGTGGGTTTTTATTTGAATGTGAGGTCTTGAAATAATCCAAGAGTTTGTCTTTATATCTAATTTGTATCTAAAACAACTTGCTTAAATATGGAGGAGGTAGGGTTGGAAAGGCCACAGCTCTCTCACTGCCTTCTGAAAAATACAAACAGAATCTCCATCAGAGAGTGAGATCAGTATACATTAACTGAGATATACATTTCAGAATTGGCTAGATTCTATTGTACGTAGCCTCTTTGCAAACCACTTGTAAAGGGAATTTCTTTTTGGGGGCCCAAGATCTTGGTTCTAAAGCATTTCACCCTGAATCTCCAATTACAGTTAAGGGCTCCCTATTACTAAGTGGATTACTTGGGTACAGGGAAGAGGGAAATTGGGGAATTGGGGACACCAACATATTATTTGCTCATTAAGTATATCTAATTATGGATAATAAAGATATAATTTATAAAAAATGGATGAGGGATTACAATCTACGAATTATGAATAATAATCACCCAGGAGTTTAATGTAATTAACCTTATGATGTCACATAAAAGTCAATGGTGGAGTGGGTACTAAGTACCATAGAGGACAAAACTCTGCTCTTGGCATGCTTCTTCTCAAAGCTTTTTGATAAAAGGAAGAAAATGCAGTATGTAGTTCTTTGGATATTTTAACTTTTTTTCTATCTGGAAAGTATTTCTTTTAAATACTTGCAAGGAGAGAGAGGAGAGAGAGAGAGAGAGAGAGAGAGAGAGAGAGAGAGAGAGAGAGAGAGAGAGAGAGAGAGAGAGAGAGAGAACCACAGGGCCTCATGCTGCTACAAATAAATTCCAGATGCATACATCACTTAATGCATCTGGCTTTATGTAGGCACTGGAGAATTGAAACTGGACCAGTAGGCTTTATAAGTGCCTTTAACCATGAGCCATGTCTCCGGCCCATGGAAATTATTTCTGACACTAATGAAATTCCAGAGTCTACTGAAAGTATCTAATTTTGGTGATTTTTTTCATATTTTTGTGGACCTCATGTTGCTTCATCTTTGGAGTCAAGTTTTAAAAAGCCCATGGCACCCAGTACATGCTGTAATAATAGAGAAAGGAGTCACTCCACATCAACATGACATGTATTGGGTGATTCTGGAAATAGAGAATGGAACTTTGATTTCAGTGTCCTCGTCTAGAACAAGGACTCCCTACCTTCATTTAGAACAGAGCAACTTACATGAGGTGACTCCTTTTAGAAAAGGGACTCCTCATTACTTTTGAAGAAACAGATTAATGGCAAAAGTAGAGTACAGAAATGAGATGAACTGTGTAGATCACACACACACAATGGTTAAAGGTATTTGTTTGCAAAAATGAGTTGAGGATGGGCCAATTATGTCTTAATATCAAGATTGGATCAAGTATCTGGACAAGTACCTAGGGAGTTGTATAAATTTGAGTAACATGCAATTAGGATATGTGAATCTCAGTTACAGAGGAGTCCTAGTATTAGGTGATAGGAATTGCCCTCAATTTATGTTCATACACAGACTTGAAAATACTAGCCCTTTATCACCAGAAATAAGTTTTCTGGCTATTGACCTATGGGAGCTGCTAGAGGAAAATAGTCACCAACAGCATAAATAAGCAGGAGACCCTACACTCTATGATATCAACCAGCCAGTCAAGAAGTACACAATTGAGCAATAGTGGCATACAATCTCTGTGATAACAAACTATTCTCTGATTGGACATGAGGCCTGCTCAGTGGGAGAGAACTCACACAAGGTACTGGAAACCAAGTAAAATTCCTATTGTCAGGAAACTCCTAGGCTTCAGAGAGAAGCCCCACTGCTTTCTGGAGAAGAAAAGTGGCCATGCACACCAAAAACAAAACAAAACTGTCAAATGTGCATAGCTCAAGCTGCACTCACTCTTGCTTGGAGAATCTGCTTTATTTTACAGAAAGCAGAAAAAGAAAACAGAGGAGAGTCAAGATTCATGGATAAGCCAACTGCCCACCAATACATGTGTCACCTCTAGCACATCTGCCAGGACCCAGGGGAAGTGACAACATGAGCACTGTGCTTATTCCTAGCCTGATTGATAACCAAACCCAGGTTGATAGTGAGAAACATGGTGATCAGTCAAACCTATCAAAACAAAAATCTAGAGATTACAGAGAACTCAACACTAAATCAAACTGCCAACAGGCCTGACCATGGTTCAGAGAACTTTGTGGAAAAGGTGGTGAAGAGATTGTAAGGGCCACAGCTTGGATAAGAATACATTGAGTCAAGGTCTCCCACTACCCCACAGGGACTGACTGACATCTTCATAACCACCAAAGTTAAAACTATAACCCCATTGAGGAGGGCCTTCATGGTATCCTGAGCAGGGGTGAGGGGATAAAGAAAATAACCTGTTATAATTAACATATAATAATAATAATATTTTTTTTAAAAAATCTGTGGTATATTCCTTGTGACAGACTTCTAGATAATAGAATATGGCAGGTGCAATGAGGTCTGACCTCTGAAGCTAAGTCATAAGCAGTATTGCAGTTCTTGGTCTCTCTCTTCTTCTCTCAATCAGTATATCATTGTCTTATCCCTCTCCATGGAGGAAGACAACTGCCACATGGGGTCATTCAAGCAGCCCAATTAAAAAGTCCATATGGTGAATAAATGATGCCTCCTTCCAGCAGCCACACCAGTGAGCCATCTTGGAAGCAGATCCTGAAGACTCCATCAAGTAATCAGAGACTGAAAACTTTACCAACATACTGATACCCAGCATGCCAGACAGCCTGAACTGGAACCACCCAGAAATAGACTAATGCTATCATAGTAGGAGACTTTAATACACCAGTATCATCTCTAGACAGATGATCCAAACAGAAGGTCAGCAGGCAAATAACAGGTTAACAACACCATAGACCAACTAGATCTGACAGATCTATACAGAACATTTCATCCCAAAGACACAGGATATACATTCTTCTTAGCAGCCAATAGAACCAAAAATAGACCACATATTAGGTCATAAAACATCCCTCAACACATTCAGGAAGATTGACATAGCCCCCTTCATCATATCAGACCACAATGCATTCAAATTAGAAATTAATATTGGGAGTGGCATCAGAAGCTACAAACTACTGGTGTATGAACAATAAATACAATCTTAAACAATGAATGGGTCATTCAGGATATCAAAAAGGTAATCAAAAATTATCTAGAAGTAAATAATAATGAAAACACAACATACCAAAACCTATGGGACACTATGAAGGCAATCCTAAGGGGTAAATTCATACCATTAAATGTCTTCATTAGAAAGAGAGATCTCAAGTTAATCACCTACGCACCCAACTAAAGGCATTGGAAAAAATAGAACAATCCAACCCTAGGAGCTCAAGGTGAAAAAAAATAATTAGGATCAGAGCTCAGATTAATGAATTAGAAATGAAGAAAACAATTAAAAATAGATAAAACAGAGTTAGTTCTTTGAAAAAATCACTAAGATTGACAAACACTTTCCCAATCTAATTAAACAAAACACAGAAAAACCCAAATCAACAAAATCAGAAATGAAAAGGGAGAAGTCACAACAGACCCCAATGAAATTGGAAGTATCATGTCATACTTCCAAAACCTCTACTCCACAAAATTGGAGAACCTGGAAAAAATGGATGAACTCCTGGATTCCTACCAAGTACCAAAGCTTAACCCAGAGAAGATGAAGCTCCTAAATAAACCTACCACAACCACAGAGATTGAAAATATATCCAAGAACCTCCCCAAAAGGAACAGCCCAGGACTAGATGGATTCTCAGCTAAATTCTACCAAACCTTCATCACAGAACTGAAAGCAGTCCTTCTGAAGCATTTTAGAGGCATAGAGAAAGAGGAAGGCTTCTAAACTCCTTCTATGAAGCTAGTATCACCCTAATCCCCAAACTAGACAAAGATGCCACAAGAAACAAGAACTACAGACCTATATCCCTGATGAATTTAGATGCAAAATTCCTAACAAAATCCTCACAAATCAGATACAACAGTGCATCAAAAATATTATCCACCTAGACCAAGTTGGCTTCATCCCAGGAATTCAGGGATGGTTCAACATATGGAAATTAATTAATGCAATCCACCACATTAATAGACTCAACTGCAAAAAGCACATGGTCATCACAATCAATGCAGACAAGGCCTTTGACAAAATTCAATACCACTTCATGTTCAAAATACTGGAAAGGTTGGGCATAGAAGGCTTATACTTCAAAATAATAAACATAATATACAAAACCCCTAAAGCCCAAATCCTACTCAATGGGGAAAGACTTAACGAGTTCCCACTTGAATTGGGAACAAGACAGTGGTGTCCACTCTTACCACTGTCCTTCAACATAGTGCTCAAAGTTCTAGCCCATTCAATAAAACAGGAAAAAAACATAAAAGGGATAAAAATTAGAAAGGAAGAAGTAAAACAATCCCTCTTTGCAGATGACATGATCCTATATATAACAGACCCAAAGAATAGTATCACTAAACCCCAGAAAGTGATAAACTCCTTCAACAAAGTGGCAGGGTACAAAATTAACCCACAAAAATCAGAAGCCTTCATGTATACAAATGATATGTACATAGAAAAAGACATCAGAGACCCTGTCCCATTTTCAATACCCTCAAAAAAAACAAACACCTTGGAATATCCCTAGCCAAGGATGTGAAAGAGTTGTATAATGAAAACATTAAAATGCTCAAAAAGGAAATAGAGGAGAATGTGACCAAATAGAAAGATTTTCCATGCTTCTGGATAGGGAGGATTAATATAGTAAAAATGGCAAGCCTTCCAAAAGCAATTTACAGAATCAATGCCATGCCAATAAAATTCCCAGTCTCTTTCTTCACAGGAATAGAAAAAATAATCTCAAAATTTATATGGATGGACAAAAGACATTGGATAGCCAAAGCTATCCTAAGTAAAAATACTCAGGAGATATCACCATGCCCAGTCTAATGACATACTGCAAGGCCATAGTAACAAAAACAGTATGGAACTGGCATAAAAACAGGCAGACAGACCAATGAAACATAATTGAATACCCTGCTCTCAATTTGAGTAACTATAGTTCCTTGATCTTTGACAAAGGTTCCAACCATGTTTGCAGGTGTAAATGCAGCATCTTCAACAAGTGATGCTGAACAAATTGGATTAATACTTGTCAAAAATGAAAATAGACCCACTCCTTTCACCATGCACAAAGATCAACTCCAAGTGGATCAGGGACCTCAACATAAGACCTGAAACCCTGAAACCCTGGAAGAAAAAAGGAGGAACTCTCCATGAAACAGGAGTGGGGAAAGACTTCCTGAGTAAACCTACAGTAGCCTAGGAGGTGTGACAATCACTTAACCAATAGGACCTCATCAAACTCAAAAGCTTCTGTACAGACAAACATACTATAATCATAGCCAATAGACCACCATCAAACTAGGAGATGACTTTTGCCAGCTATAATACAGAGAGAGGTCTAATTTCTAGAACTTACAAAGAACTCAAAAAATAAATAAATAATCAAAAAGCCCCCTCACAAAACCGGGCATTGATCTCATCAGAGAATTCACAGAGGAGGAAATACAAATGGCCAATTCTTACTTAATCATCAGGTAAAAGCAAATCAAAACTACAATGAGATTCCACCTTACTCCAGTCAGAATAGTAATTATTTTTAAAAATCCAACAATAATTTTGGAGAGGATTTGGGGAAAAAGGAACCCCCATTCACTGATGGTGGGAATGCAAACTCATTCATCTGCTATGGAAAGCAGTGTGGAGACTCCTGAACAGAATGGACATGGAGCTACCAATGGGTCCAGCTATCCCTCTAATAGGCATCTACCCTCAAGATGTCACACTTCAGCATAGAGACATTTGCTCGACCACATTTATTGCAGCCCAATTCATAATAGCCAAGAATTGGAATCAATCCAAATGCCCATCCCTGGATGAATGGATAACAAACCTGTGGTACATTTACCTGATGAAATTTTACTCAGGGGACAGAAAAAATGATATAATGAAATTTAAAGAAAAGTGGACAGGTTTAGAGCAAATCTTACTTAACAAACTCACACAAGAACAGAAAACCAAATGCCATATATTCTCCCTCATAGGCAGTTCCTAACCAGGTTAAGCTTAAATTCTAAGCAAACCTGACAGATGAAACGAGAGACTGTAAAAGGGGTTGAAGGAATGGAAAGGGATGGGAGGGTGAGGCAACTTATACAATAAGCTGAACCAATAATGAATCGTAATCAAAAAATCCTTATTTCCATACAGTAAACTCTGGAGGAAGAAGGAGGTATCCTCTGCTAAAATGGGCCTTGAATGGAATGGGAGGAAGCCTAACTCCATGAAAAATACATCAGACTTGGAACTCCCTGGCCTAGTCACTGTTTCCTTCCCACACTGAACTATTCATCAAAGAGACCCACAAGGTCCCTAAAACAAGACAGAATTCTGTCAAAGCTCTTGAATACCCACTCCAGGCCAAAGATATGATCCTATTTGTGAAGAAACCATAGAAAGACATCAAACAACACCAAGAGACCCTGCAAGATGCAGAATGGTAACCAGCCCCCAGATGATAGCATATATAGTGCTGGATGGTGCTACATAAGTGGTCAGGGGAAATTGGTCAATAACATTTGGAGAAATCAGAGACCACTGATATACAATGCAGACTGTTGCCATGAAAAGGCTTCACACACTACCTCTTGGGAGAGATCAGTGAGCCAAGAAGTGATCACTTGGGCAATAGAGGTGCCATAGCCTGGGGTGGGGGGTAGTCAACAGCTTGCAAATTGGTGAAGAAATCCACTCAGTGTCAAGGAGCTCTTAACTGGAATTAAGACTCAGGGCAAAATCCTATGGGAACTTGGGCCCCCAAGGAGAAACTTCCATTACTAGAGAACTACAGAGAGGCTAATCGCAATAGAATCTCACCAAATTAGAAATGTATGTCGCATTTAACCCACGTTGACCTCACTATCCGATGGAGATCCTGTTTGTATTTTTCAGAAGGCAATGAAAGAGCCGAGGTCATTCCAGTTCCATCAATGAGCTACAGGTGGAGGGTGGACATCCTGGCAAGAGAGGAAACACCCCAGGTTTATCATGTAGCCCCCAAATGAAACCCTTGTGAGAATGGCGGGATAGCAAGAGATCTATCAGCACAGCTAATCACTAAACCCATGATAAGTAAACATGACAGATACCAAAGATTTGCAACAAAACCTAAAGCAGAAGTTCAGAGGCCCCTAAGACTTCAACAATAATTCAGCCTTAATACTCACCCACCATGACTCAGGGAACTGAGCTGAAGAGGGGGTGGAAAGAGAGTAAGAGTTATGGTGGGGGAGAATACCCAGAGACATTGACCACCTCAGCAACAACACACAAGGCGGGGGGGGCTGGATGACTACTGTGCTATCCATAACCCCCTACCCCATGGAATGATCCAGTATGCCCTCTGTCATGGTTTGATCCAGCTGCCCCCACAAACAAATGAATGTGTTCTCAATGATTGATCCTCAGCTGATGGCAGTTTGGGAATTACAACCTCGCTAGAGCTGTGTTGTTGGGGGCAGGCTTATGGGGCTATACGCCAGCTTCCCCTTGCCAGTATTTGGCACACCTTCCTGCCCCTATTTCCAGTGCTGTGGCAGAGGTGATCTCCACCCCTCTGCTCATGCCATCATTTCCCCTGCCAGGATGGAGTCTCCCCTCGAGTCTGTAAGCCAAATAAACCCATTCCTCCACAAGCCGTTTTGCTTGGGTTCTTTCTGTGCAGCAACTACAAAGCTGACCACAACAGATACATATGAGAAACAGCATCTGGAACCCTAGCCTGGCAGTCCTGCTGTTTTGTGAGTTACAGTGTTACAGTGTGCTTGTTTGCTTGAGATGCTGGTGGTGGGTTTCTCTCTCTGCTTGCTTCTGTGAAAGGGAGCCAGCATTTTTTCCTTAACTTCCCGTGGGTCTGTTACTTCAATAATACTTTCCTCCCCAAAATTGTGCCTGGTTTTGAGATAAATTCTAAGTTGCCCAAACAGGCCTCAAACTGGCTATCCTAAGGTCTTCTTAGCCTACTAAATAGATTTCGTTACAGGCCTGTACCAGGAGCCCTGGTTAACGTTTTCCCCCTCTTATACATTAAGTTTCATTTAATCACAATAAACCTGGAGTTGAGCTGGAAGCCTCCTCTCTTTTCACTAGCTGTCAGGATGCTGGAAAGACATATACAGCCTGTTGGAGAAGAAAAGTCATTAAAAGTGTTAACTAGCAGTGAAATCTGCAAGTTCTATGTCTGGCCACTAGCCAGGTCAAATGTACTAAGTGAAGCAATGTTGGCATGTCTATAATGAGGGAAACTAATTGCTCTTTGTACTTAAGGGCTGCTCCAGGGGTTAAAATTACTGCCTGGTACTGAAAACCTAACCAGAAGCCTATGGCTGGAGATGTCATAAGCTTTAGTGAGGAACAATTGTCTGGCTAAATGGATATATATTTTGTCCAGCATACTTTCCTCTAAATACTTATGTTTATGCCATATATTAATGTTATCCTCAATTTTGCTTAGAGAAGCTTGTTTTTTTAGGTGGCAGTGACCAGCAGGGTGACTCAAAGCTCACCAGAGTGCTGAAGTGACTGTGGAGTGAATGTTGAGCACTGAGACATCTCTATAACACCTTTAAAGCTCAGGGAGCACTGCAGAAGATGTAGCAAAAAGAAGGCTGTGGAGACGGCTCAGAAGTTAAAGGCAGTTGCTTCCAAAGTCTGAAATCCCAGGGTTTGACTCCCCAGTACACACAAAGCCAGATGCACAAAGTATTGTATGTATCTGGTGTTCTTTTGCAGTGGCAAGAGGCCCCTGGCATGAAAGAATGCGCTCTCTCTCTCTCTCTCTCTCTCTCTCTCTCTCTCTCTCTCTCCCTCCCTCCCTCTCCTTACAAATAAATAAAAAAAAATATTTAAGAAGAATTTAAGAGCCAAAGGAAGGGGAGGAGTACTTACAACACTGTCTTCCAGACACGAAGTGGCCTTGATATTCATGACCTCACGGTAGCTGACATTATATACATTAGACCTGCAAAATAAAAGGGAAAATAGGGAGAAGGCGGAGCAGGATGGTGGATGAGTAACAGCGTCGCCAGGACTCTCTTCGGAAAGGATAGATCTCTTCAGCTGGGATCCAAACTTTGGACACCTGCTGGACCTGAGCTCAGGCCCTCCCTCCCTCCCCACCCACTGGGCCAGAGCAGACCAGGTTCACCAGCAGCTCTCTGCTCCCCTGTGGAGCAGAGAGCCGAACCTTCCTCCACTACCACCACCACAAACACCCGCCATTATCCCCTCACGGCAGGTTCCGAGAGCTGCGAATTGAGCCGCCTCTCCTAAGCTTCGGGAACACCGCAGGGTTCCCCAGATGCTCTCAGCTCTGCAGGGTAGCACAGAGCTGGGCCCTGTGCACACCAGGCTCCTGCCTTTGTCCCATCGCAGCGGGTTCCCGGTCCTTGGCGCCAATTGAGTGGCTTCCCCCCTGGGAACACTCAATCCTCAGACGTAATTCTCTCCAAGATCTGAGAGGGGAGGGGTTGTCTCTCCGCAGAGGTTTGATTGCCTGGCTGGGATCCAGGCCCCAGGTCATGGCCGGGCCTGTCCACATGTCCAGCCTCTCCTCAGCTTTGGGACCACTGCAGGGTTCCCCAGCTGCTCTCAGCTCTGCAGGGGAACACGAACCCTGTACACCCCAGGCTCCCACCATTGTCCCTTAGTGGCGGGTTCCCCCGGTCCTTGGTGCCAATTGATTGGTTTCCCCCGCAGGAACACCCAATCCTCAGACATAATCCTCTCCACAACCCCCCACATACACAAGCAGACGTGAGCCCTAGATTGGTTCTGGGGACAGTCAGC
>PVHP010028168.1:0-23313 GCA_004024765.1 Zapus hudsonius | reverse complement strand
TTCTCAGCATCTTTTATCTTCAAGCTGAATTATAAACTACTAGATGATAGCAAGGGTCCCTTATAGCTCTTCTTATGTCCAGAGTTAGAACCATGCATAGGTATAGTCAGTAGGACCCAAGTGTAAAGACAATGTCACTAACAGGATTTTGGAGATCATCAACTCTGCTCCACTACTTGTAAATGAGAAAAGTCAAACACAGAGAAATGACACGCCTTGCCCAATGAGATGTCTGGTTAAAAAGTGGGTTCTCATCCCCATTCCACCATTACTACCTGAAATTCTCCATTTACAATGGTATCTACAAGCTATTCCCAGTTTGCATACCAGATTATGCTCTTGTTTTGATATCTAGAATACTCTGCAACAGAGATAATAAGGTAAGCATTACTCCAATGTAAAAACATTATTAAGAGTTGATATATAGATCATGAGGAACGATATGATGAAGAACAAATTTTTTAAAAAGAAAACAAATTATTGATGATGCTGAGCATTTTCTAGCCCTTGTTTCAGATCATAACAGAAAAAAGATAATTATACTTGGAAAATTTATCATTCTGGAAAATTCCAATGAAAGACTCAAAGCTTCCAGAGATGAAGATGAAAATGACCAGCATGAGGCAATGGGCCAATCTGATATCAAGACTAGGCAAAAGGGGTCTTAGATTCTCCTTCTGCTCTCTTTTTATTGGTGGTTAAGGTTTGTTGAGAAACTGGGTGAGGGAAACACATGTGTATATGCCATGAAGATACTTGGGGTCTATCAGTTTATTTGTGCTGCATCAGAAGCAATGGGAGGAAGTGATTAAATGGAAACAATAACTATCGCTTGGGAAGGATTTAGGGAAAAAATGGGTAGAGATTAGAATCATTTGTACATGTGTATGATTTCAACTACTGATACATTTACTAAAAATAAAGTTGATTAATGATAACAGGCCCTCAAAGTGTACAAAGTTTGTATTTTCTCAGTGAGTTTCCTCCATAGTCTGAGGTTGATAGAACAGATATTCTTGTTTCTCTACACTGATAAGGTCTGAAGTAGTTAAATGACTTGTACAAGAGTTCATGCTAGCAAGCTGTGACCTCAGAACCAGAAGTTAATGATGTTAGAGAACAATTATCCCTTTGTGGGCCCACTTCAAGACTAACTCATTCCTGAAGACTGTTTGGTAATGAATGGCCAGATATGAGGAAAGGTAATAAAATATGTTTTATTATCAGTCAGTAGAAGTGAGAAAGAATGCATTTGGGCTTAAAAATTGAACAAATGAAACACTACCATCTGTGTCTTCTACTGTAAAGATAAACTTTTAATTAGAGGTCCTCTAAAGAGCTAAAGAAGAAAAAATTTTGTGTCACTGTGAGCAACATTAAGACATTTGTGACAGTTGTTAATGTTAACCTCACAAGAGCAATGGCAACAGTGATCGTCAATGATAAATCACTGATGTCATGAATAACAACGACTCTTTAAACCAGGTTGCCAAGCCCTAATCATCATTACAGCTGTGCCTATGCTAATAATCATAAAAAATGGGAAAAGAGGGCTGGAGAAATGGCTCAGTGGTTAAGGTGCTTGCCTGTAAAGCCTAATGATCCGGGTTTGATTCCCCAGTAGCCATATAAAGCCAGATGTACAAAATGGTGCATATGTCTGGAGTTTCTTTGCAGCAGCTTGAGGCCCTGGCATGCCCATATTCTCTCTTTCATTCTCTGTCTCTCTTTCTCTCTCCTTGCAAATAAATAAACTATCAATTTTAAAAATTGGAAAAAGAATGAAAACATGACCCAACATATAAATTCCTAAAATTGAAATTTGACTTGGAAAGAATAAATGACAACCATGGAAAGAGCTTTGCTCAGGCATGAGGAGATTACCAAAGGTCAACTAGATCTCAGCATTGGCTGAGCACTGGTTCAGAGTCCAGTAAGATCAGACTCTGCCCCGACTGAAAAATAGCTGATGAAAGGATCACCTACAAACTGAAAACCAAGCCAAAGGGGAAGATCTAAGAAAACTTATTGGATCTCATACAGATTCATTAAAGGGATCCAGAGAATAATCTTCTAATCAAAATCCTAGTGAAGGCTTTAGGCAGATGGTTCTGTCAGAACTGACCCCTGTGGATGAATCATGGCCCCATGACCTCCCTGTGCAGGAAGACACACACACACACACACACACACACACACACACACACACACACATATGCAGGCTTGTATACATATGAGCCTATAAGTAAAGCTCTAAGAGTAATCAATGTGCAAAAAATAAAAATTCAGTTTTCAAGGGTACTTTCTCCTTTTCTTCCATAAAATTTTATAGTTCCAGAGAATATTGACTTTTTGTTTTACACCATCCTTTAAATTCTACAATGGTGGCAATTTTCAGACTGACTGAACATGGCGCAATGTCAGAATGCATGATTGAGAAAAAAGTCACAATTATAATTCACTGAACATATATCATGCTCCAGCACTTTCTGGCCTGCATTACCTTCCTTAATCTCAAATTGTTGGTTTGGTACAAACACTTCTGTCACATGGGTGAAGAAATTAAAGTATCAAGTACTTAAATTAATTGGAGATTGAGATTTGAACCATGTCTTATTTGCCAACAAAATCCTATGCTTTAATTGTTGAATTAAAACAATTCAACTCCAAGCTGGACAGCTCCCTAATAGGAAACAGAGAGACAAACAGTGAACATCTTAATAGGCCAAGAAGCTGAAAATATTCAATCAGCCACCGTTCCTTCATAACAGGAAAGAGAATGCCTTCAGATAAGAGCAATGATGCCTTGGTAAGAAGGGTCTTTGAATGAAAGACCACTCTACAAATGGTGGGATATTTCAGGAATTCAGTGAGGTTTCCGGGATGGGCATGACAGGCTCAGAATCCTGCTCTGGAAAAAAAAAAAAGAGTAGTTTTTTGTTGTTGTTTGTTTAAACATTGGATATTGCTCTTTTGCTTTATTTCTTTGAGACAGGTTCTCTCACTGAACTCACTGATTTTTAGTTAGATTGGCTGATCAGACCCAGCGATCCTCCTCTTGTCTCTTCCTGACTCCTCCCTCGGCACTGAGGTTAGAGGCATGTGTGATGTGTGACCATGCCTGCCTTTTGTTTTTTCTTACATGCATGCTGGAGACATAACTCAGTTCCTCATGCTTGAGCAGCAAGTACTCTTAATCCACTGAACCATCTTCCCAGCTCAGAGAGAGAGAGAGAGAGAGAGAGAGAGAGAGAGAGAGAGAGAGAGAGAGAGAGAGAGAGTTTAGTCAGGTTTAATTCTTGACACTGGTGACCGATCCAGACTTTCTGCTAGACTGACTGTGAAGTTTGCCTTCCAGAGAACATGGCCAGCTCTGTAATGCTGGACATCTGTTTCTTTGGCAAATTCCTCTGCATCTGCTAACGTGTAGTGTTATGTCCCAGGCTCTAACTAATCCTTCGCCCCTCTGTCCCCCCACCCATGGGAGTCTGACCTAAGCCCTGACATCAGTTTACACAAATGTAGTCTCATTCCTGTTTCCATTGATATGCTGACGACTACAAACTGAGCAATCCATAAAAAAATAGAAATTTGTTTAGCTGGGGTTTCTGGAGGTGAGGAAGACCAAGAACATAGCTCAGGCATCAGCTTGCCACATGGTGAGGGCCCCCTGCATCCATCAGAGCATTGTGGAGGGCACACTTGGCAATGCAGAGCATGAGTACCAGAGGCGGCTCACTTTTCCAACACAACCATTCTCTGGTTAGTTACCTAATCTAAATGAATAAATTGATCTGTTCATAAGGACAGAACCCACATGAGCCAACACACACGCACACACACACACACACACACACACACACACACACACACACTGAAGGATGCAGGCTCCTCTCTCCCTTCACTTCTCTTTGCCACCTAAAGGATCTCATGCCTCCTGAGGAGGACTTGATATGCACCCTCCTCATCCTCTTTCAGTGGTGCCAGCCTCTAGGCCATCACTGTCACTGGCATCAACTGAAACACTGAAAAATAAATCCTCTGGATGCTATGGAGACTACGATGCTCTTGGTTGTCTCCCGGTTGTGCCCACATTACTATAGTAGAAAGCATAAAAGCATAAAGCAGGGGCCTATCAACAAATATATGTTAAGTGAGTGAGTGAATAAGTATTCCTTGGCCCAATTCTGATACAGTTGCAACCTCAATCATTGATCCCATTGATATGAATTAGTCTACTTCATTTTGCTTAGGTGTGGCCTGTCCTAGAACACTCAGGTAACCCCACGAGTTTGAAGGCTACAAATAGATCCTGGTCCCAGTAGCAATGGCTCCTCTGTTTGGCATCTGAGGGGTTCCTGAGCCATGAACCATAGGGGCCAATACCAACAGAAAGCAGGGGACCTGAGTGTAGAGCTCTGCTCTGCTCGGCCCCACACCTTGGGTGACCTGGAGCAAATAAGTTGTGCTTTATGGAAAGCATGGTGCATACTTTCCCAAATGTAGAAGTGTGAGGAGGCCAAATATGGACCCTTTAATGCCTTCAGTAGGATTGTGAATGTCTTCTCAAGATCTCCATTAGCCCTATGAGATGATAATGGCTCATCTTCTGGTTACCATATGAATTTGCAAATTTTTGGCCTCATTGCTCTTTCCTGCCCCCTGCATTCAGTGATTAACCTTTTCACTTGGAAGATCCAGTCATGTCAGGCTGTGCAGCACTCATTTTCAATTACATTAGTTCTACTTCTATTTCTAGTTGCTATATTCTGACACTGTGAGTTAGATCCACTCCCGTAAGCTCACTTTCCTTTCACTTGTACAAATGAAATTTTGGAATCCTAACTTTCTCTTTGAGTCTAAGAAGGTTTTGTTCTGATAATAACAGCTGGTTATTATTTTATTAAGCAAAACGTCTTCTTTCAATTTTTGTTTTGGAGCAGGGTCCCATGGATCTCAGGCTGGCCTTGAATTCATTGAATAGCAAAGAATGAACTTGAACTTTCTGATCCTCCTGCTTATACTTCCTGAGTGCTAGAATCACAGATGTGCTCTCCACCATGACATAAATGCAGTGCTGGGGATTGAACTTGGGGCTTCACGCATACTTTGGAAGCACTCTACCAACTGGACTCTATCCCTAGCCCCTTAGAAAGTACATGCCATCCTATGTAATCCTTATGATAAATGAACCTAATTTCACAAATGAGGGGAAAGAAAGCCCAGAACAGATATGGAATTTGGCTTGGGTGACACAGGAAGCTGTAGACAGAGGCTCAAACCAAGGCAGCTTGTCCCCATAGACTATGCACAGAGCTACTTACCCACCTTGTCTCTGAGGATTATTGAATTCTTATAAATTTTAATCCATTATCCTTTCTCCTTATATATTTCACCAACATTGTATGTTTGTTTCATACTTCACAGACAAATTTGGTAGGTCTGTGACCCTTGAGTCACATATTATTGTTAAGTGATTATAATCCCCCTGATGATGAGTCTGAAAAACAGAAGTTTACAGAGGTTATAGAGTCACCAAGAATGACGAGTGCAAGAATAGGGTTAAAATTCACCACCTTGGTCTCCTGGTGTTTTTACCAGTCCTTTGAGACATCATACATTCTACTTGACTTTTTTTTTAATTTCATGGAAGTGTTTAGGAGCTGAAGTCAGAATTAGGCTTCACTCCTGGCTAAAGGTAGTAGCTTTGATGGCAAATTACTTTATAGACATTTTCGTGTAGGTAGCAGCAGGAATGTTGGAGAATTCTGAGATCTGCCCATTAGTATGCAGACACGCATTCAGCTGCCTAAATCATTTTCTAATAAACCAGGTCTTCATTACATCCCAATTGCCCAAAGTATGTTCGCCTTGTCAGACACAGACTTTTAAAAGCAGTTCAGTCTTGAGCCACTTTAGCTACATGGCTTGCTCCCTGTCTATTTATTTGCAGTCTCTCTCCCTGGTGCATCCCTTTTCTCAATATATTTGAAAAAGCTTTTATTTTCTTTAAGCCCATTGGCTCGTTCAAGCACAGTCAGCAATTTTGCCAACCTTATCTTTGGACTCTGGGCTCACCATCTGTCATTTGTACTTGCTCGGTTTATTGACAGCATGATTTTATTTATTTATTTATTGGACAAGTCATCTTGAAGTCTAACTGAATGTTTCTTGTTTTAAAAATTTCTTTTTCCGAAGAACACTAGGCAGCTGAATCTCCACCACCGCTACTCTTCTCAGGACTCCTCTACCTGTATGAAATCGCCAATGTTCATACTGAAAAAAATCAATATCTATAGCATTAGGTTAATTAAAAGGATCTATCTCGAGAAAATGGGAAAACGTGAGGAGAAAAACTGTTGAGATAGCAAATGAAAATTTTCTCAGACTGCAGTTCAATGAAAGCATCATCACATCTACTAACAACCTTTTGGGGGCACACACATTTCATTTCCTATCTTTCAAAGACTCTAAGGGTTTCCCTAGAGGGATGTTTTCATGTTTTGATGTTTGTCCTAGGCTAAGAAAATAAAATGAATCACTTTCAATTCTCATTCCAAATTGGGTCTAACTATTAATAATCAGTATTTCCAAAACTGATGAGCACAGATGGATAGTTAAGATTTTAGTTTCATAGATACACTGGGATCCATCTTTTATCCTGTGAATTGATTATGACTCACCCTAGATTTTAGGAGCCTCTTTTAAAGTAACTTAGCACAGTTAGTATAATTTGATATCCTATCTATGAATCACGTCATTGGAACCGGGAAATCAAAAATTAAAAAAGGAGGAATAAGGGTTTTGGTTTAGGGGTTTGGTTATTTTACATCATTAGTAAATGTTTGTAACCATTTTAAATACCACTGAACATGTTACTGGTAAAATTTAAAAAGTGCTTAACATGATGCTTGGAAAATAGACCTTTCTTTTAACTTATGTGCTTATTTAATAAGCCTTCTCTATTTAAAATAGTATACTTTGCCATGGAGGGCATACACATTGTTGAAGTTTTGCCAGAGGAATCTCTGAGAATGAAGTTATCTTATTTCTTTCCTGCTCAAATACTCCAGCAGATTTACATCTCATTACAGGGTAAAAATCAAAAATGGAGAAACAGAGGATTATAGAAATTCAACTTGCAAATTTGAAAGTTAGAAGAGAAAGTACCGAGTTAGCTCTCTCTTAGACTCCCGTCTCCCCTCGTCTCTCTCATCCTCACACCAGAATTCATAGCCTTCCTTGAAGGTGGCAGGCAGCCCCCTCCAGGGCTTGCTAATTCTTTTTTAAAAATATTTTATTTATTCATTTTCAAGCAGAGAGAGAGAGAGAGAGAGAGAGAGCGAGCACCAGGGCTACCACCTTGTGGGTCTGGCTTATGTGGGTCCTGAGGAATTGAACCCAGGTCCTTAGGCACTGGAGGCAAGTGCCTTAGCCACTGAGCCATCTCTCCAGCCCTTGCTAATTCTTTTTGTCTTTGTTTAGAATGTCCTTTCTTCAGATTTTACATGGCTATTTCTCTTCCTTCCTTCTTTCCTTTATTCCTTTCTCTCCTTCTTTCTTTCCTTCCTTCTCTCTTTCTCTCCCTCCCTTCCAAATGTCAAGACTAATCCCCTGATCCCTAATGTAAAATAGCATTTCCTGCCATGCTTAGTGGTCCCTACCTATAATACAGCATTTGGCAGGAATATTGTATAGTTTCGTGGCCAACCTGGGCAACATAGCAAATTCCAAGTCACCTTGGGCTGCAGAGTGAGATCCTGACTCAAAAAAAAGTGTTTAGGACTCCAGCATGTGTGAGGACCTGTGTTCAAAGTATCATCTCTCTCTCTCTCTCTCTCTCTCTCTCTCTCTCTCTCTCTCTCTCTCTCATAGACACACACGCAGGCAAAGAGCATTCCCCATTCTTACTTTACTTCCCCGCAGAGAGTTTGCCACCAGCTCACATAGTAGACATTTGCTAGTTTACAGGTCCAGTGGCTGTGCTTATCCACTGGAAGAGGAGCTCAATGAAAATGGGTTTTGCCACTCTATTCCCAGAACCTAGAGGAATGCCAGCCTTATAAAATATGCCCAGGAATATTTTCTGAGTTAGTGAAAGCACTTATCCCCTCTTGCTCCAGAGACCAATAAATTATGAAGACAAATACATAGACTGAAAGGAAGTCCGCAGCCACACACACAGGGAGAGGTGTTGAGCAAGGGCTCAACAGAAAACCACACAAGCACCTTCACAAGACTTGCTCATACAATGTACATACTTATTCATAATAAAGATATTATAAAGAAAGAAAACCACACACGCTTGAACGTAGAAACTGAAATGCCAACTGAGCTCTTGGTATCAGTGGTGTGGTTCAGAGTAGATCCATGCCTGAAAATGGGGTCAGGCAAGGGGGCCAGATGCACAAGGCCTTGAAAGCTCCCTCCCCTGTCTGATGACTCATGGGAAAGATGCTGTCAGCAGCTCCCACTGCTGGCTCAGGCGGCCATCATTTCATGCATGTTAGACATTGGCATTGGGAAATCCAGAAGGGCCTGAATGGATTTATGCCAATCAGGAGACACCCATTTTTATAATAACAAACATCCCTTCTTCTTGGAAGACACACTTCTGTGCCCAGGGTCTTGTTCAGCCCCTTGTGCAGTCATCTTCATACAAGGGGAAATTATGACCAGTGGTCCTAGAGGTAGCAGGAACATTTCAGAATAAAGTGACTTTGCTGTGGACTTTGAGGTTGTTTTTTGTGTTTTATAATCTCCATAGACATGCACAGTTCTGAGCTCCCCCTTGTCTGACTTCCTCAGCCTAAAGGACTCTAACAGTGACAGTGGTCCTTCTAGAACAAACCTTCCCACACAGCTCAGATAACTCATGGCTCTCCACGTAATCAAATTGCCTGGTCTTGTTATCTTCACATTGAAGGTTATTTATCAAGAAGTTTCTGAGCAACCAAAGGCCACAGGAACTTCACAGAGAGGATTCAGGGAAGGAAAGCCTTGACTCCTACCCTGTCTGATGCCATTGCATTGAGCAAGCCTCCTGATGCCCATCAACCTTAGCCTTAGTTTCTTCATCTTTATAATGGGAGGCAAAGAGTGGCTGTCTCTAAGGATTGTTTAGAGCTTAACTTATAAGAAATGTTCATACTGTAGCATTTTTATCTGTTTAGTGGTATGATTATTAGCATACTTAACCATATTTCATACTGAGTCTAAACAATATAAAAGTCCAAGATCTTTGCTCTGAAAAAACAGTCATTCCATATACTCACATTGCAAATGTAAGCTACATAAGGCATAAAACTGACCTTATAACATTTTATACCTATTTATACCTTAACTTTGTATGTTGTTTTGATTTTGAAGACACAACACACACACACACACACACACACACACACACACACACACAGCTTCCTTTTAGCATTTGCTTGGTCATGTTTTTCACTTTTTCTTTCCAACTTTCCTGAGCCCCTTTTATTCGTATCTTTAAATAACATATCCTATATTTTTGAAAACTTTCTGTTTCCAATTGTGAATAACAGCAATCTACCATAGATTTATTTCACAATTGTGACTGGGATTTACTTCTATCATCTTATTTAGTATTTTCAATTTACCACATCTTTTTCTGTATTTTTTTTCCTTTTTTTTTGCTTATATTTATGATTAAAGTTATTTCCCCTCTGTTGTTTCTTAACTCTCTACAGGCCTGGATGTTGCATAATCTGTTTATTAAAGCTATACTTAAACATTTAGTTTGCCTACTAAGCAAATTCAAGTTTAATAATCATCTCTGTCTATTCCCAGGGCACACCATTTCCTCCCCTTCCATGTTATTCTGTAACCACATTTAAAGATGCCCTACTTCTTCATCTTTCCTTCAGAAATACATGCTGAATAACGTTTGACACAACCAATGTTGGCTTATATTCAGCCATGTTTACCAATTCTTGCTTCACCATTGCTTATTATCTAGGAATTACTCCTCTGGCTTTGAGCTTCGTCTCTATGAAGTCCGTTCCTCAATAGTTCACACCAGCATCTCACAACATTAAAACCCAGGTTACTGAGACCAACATCACCAGCTGAGTTGCTACAGCATCAACTGCTTTCCCAACACATATCCCATTTTGACAAGTGGAAATTTTCATTTTGCCTTGCATGTCTGATACAGGTTTAAAATAATTTGTGTTAAATCACATTTGTCAAATTGTATTTCAAAAGTCCATTTTGATGTGGTCAGGTGCCACCATTGTTATATTGTCTATCTGTTATATTGTCTATCAGACAATATATTGCCTATGAGACAGAAGATGAAAATGAAGCCATTGGCTCTCAAGAATTAAGTCATCTAACAGAGATAGTTCTGTTGCAAATATATGCACAAAGTTTAAGGTGTTAAAGATGCTATAATAATAAAATTCCACACTAAAGTAAGATTCGTAAGTATAAATATATTGCAGTAATTGTTTTATTCATCTCTAGCTTCTAGACCAGTGTAAAAAGATAGAAAGTGCTCATTAAATGTATATTACCTGAATGAATGAAGGAATACCATAAATCGGGAAATCACCTTTGTTAGATGATCCCACTTTTTAGCTCATGAAAAGTACAATTACAAATTAAATTTTTATAAAGATTTTATATGAAAGATGATTTTTATTGTACTGCTAGTAGTAACAGGTAATGACAATTAACTTTTGGTTATTTACCAGGTATTGTTCTCAAGCTATTCAAGCAGCAATGTATTTGACGATCACAATAATCCTGTCAGTTTGAGAATTTTGTGGACAAACTGGGGTCATACATTTGAAACTATATTGAGAGCTCATTTAAATTATTTTGACTATAGTTTCTATTATTTGGTAATATATATACCCCATTGGTCAGATTATGGTTTGGAGAGCAATTTCGAACTAGCTATTTTCTTGTCTTGACAGTTATAGTCTAGATTTTCAGAATGGAGCTTGTGTGTAGCCTGATCATTTTCTTAGTAATGGTCAATTGCCATTATTCTAGAAAGTTCTCCTTATACTGGATAGGACTGTCACAGGATACCTACACAATTAGTATCCCTAAGCAAATGTAAATAATCAACTTTATAAGAATTTTAAGTTCTAGAAGTCAGCCATCAACCAAAGTATTATATATTGCTTTTTATAATTTGTGCTTAAAGTGTTAGGCAGGTGTTAAAGAATACATGTTTCAATCTCCTTTGTTATTATCCTGGTTTTAAGAGTGTATGCATGTAATTATTTCTACAATATTCAAATGTGTCATTTTTAGGAGTCCAAAATACTAAAATTAGTCTAAGAAGCTAGACATGATTTTACTGTCTTTGTCTTTAATACCTATGGTGGTTTGACTGTTGACTTTCCCCCATAGTCTCAAGTGTTTGTGATTAATCCTACTTAGTCACCAGCTAGTGGAGACTTTGGGAGGTGGAGCCTTGCTAGAGGAGGTGTGCCACTGGGGGTGGACCTTGAGGTTGATTAGTCCATATCACTGTGTGTTCAGAGCTAGATCATTTGTTCTCTCTCTCTCTCTCTTTCTCTCTGTCTCTCTCTCTCTCCTCTGCTGTGGCATGGAGATGTGAGCTGGCTGCCATGCTTTCTCCACCAGAATGAAGCACTTCCTCTAGAAACTGTAAACCTGAACTAAATCCCTTCCTCCCATAAGATGCTTCTGGTCAGGTATTTTGTTCCAGCAATAAGAAGATCACTGTTACAATAGCCTTTATTGATAACTTTATTGATAACCTTTTCCAGATTAAATTTTGACTCTGGCAGGGAAATTTTACCAAAATACAGTTTTAAAAAATTTCACAAAGGCAAGGCCTAGGCTCATCATCCTCAGGGTAACACTTTGTATTAATTCAACAAATATTTATCTACTAACTACTATGTCCCAAGAACCATTTCAAGGGCCACAGAAATAACAGTAAACAAAATGATTTAAAAAAAACTCCTGGTTTCATAGTGCCTACAAAAAGGTTTTGTGTAACATAAAAAAAATCTATTGTTCAACTCAACTCTGGCAGCTGTCTGTAGAGGCTCTGAAAATCTTCCTAGCAATCGCCCACCTGATCCTGCCCATTGCATCACCATTACCACCAGACACATGTACAGATGCCCACAGCTCTCAAGATACCCCAAGGACTCCAGATTTGATTATATTTCCCACATTCCCCCATGTCTTTGGGGGTGGTTATCACCTTTAGCCAAAAAGATCTTCAATGTCTAAGCCCTACCAAGTAATTCAAAATCTTTTATAATGCTATTTCTAGGCAACTTTTATTCATTCTAATATAAACGTGTGTCTTTCTTTCATGCTATTTCATCATACTATGGATCATACCTCTTGTAATCTTCTTTAGATCACTGTTAACAAGTCAATATCTGGTTGATTAACAAATTCTTTTACCCTTTTACATCTTTGAATTCCTTATAGTACAATAACAGCACTATGTGCAACATAAGTTCTCAAATAATTCTTGGTAACTTGAACAATGATGGCTATCTTCTCTGTTGTATAACTTAATTTTATTTATTTATTCATTTATTCAAAAATGTATTTAGGTAATGCCATTCTCTCAAGAAATTGAGTGTCCATAGGTAAGTGAAGCAGACAGCATTTTTTTTCTTACCTGCTTTGGGAATTATCTAAGTTAAAATTCATAAAAAATCATTTATATGCAAGTATTAATAACACACAGGGGCATATTGCAAAAGGAAATATCAGAAATCCTTACAGGGACTGCTCAGTGTAGTTGACTTTCTTGAGTTATCCAAATGAACTTTTCCCTGGTGTCAGGGCCATGAAGAGCTTTCATGTAAGAATATTCCCTTCTTGCCTTTGATTTTATAAATTAATATGAATGAGGACAACAGTCTAATGAGTCTATTCTTCCCTCCCTTAGTTATTCATTCAAATGAAACTAGAGAAAGGCATCCATAGAAGTCATCAGCCATGGGCTTGTAGTAGATTTAAGATTTCCATCACCCTTTGGCCCTCATCTAAAGTAATCTATTTTTTCCAGGCGCTGAAGGCATTCAACCTAGAAGGGTCAGTTCCCCTTCTCACAACAATATCTGGATTGCTAATGTTTCCTGCGAAGGAGAGGTACAAGGTAATTCTGGAAAGGGGGGGAAATGCTTTGAATAGCAAAAAATTAGCTTTTTATCCCCTCCAGAATAGTACCTTGAGAATGTCAGGAAGATTGACCAAAATTTAAATGTCACAAACAGAGCCTAGGAAAGTCTGAAATCATAAAATAGCCATGACTAAAAAAAAAAAAAAAAAGTTGGGTTAAAAAAAAGATGGGTTTTTGTCTGATCCCTATGAAATAGAATGGTTTAATGCACATAATTTATTTTCCTTAAAAAATTGGTTTAAACTATCCTAAAGTTAAAGGGAGGTAAAACTACTAAATTAAATGACTCGATAATGAAAATGCTCTTCAGGCATCAGAGGCCAAGATCATTCTCCATGGTCCTTCTTCCTCTTCCCTAAACCTCCCTTGCCTCCTCGTAGCTTCATGCAGGGAGACCTGGAAAAGGGTCCATAGACCTTCCTCCAACCAACATGCCCATTCTAGCATCTCACCATTCATAATTCTTAGATACTTTCAGAACAGTCCTAATGTTATTTTTTTTCCAATTGGATGACTTCAAATGGAAAACTATGCTAACGCTAGAGGATTTGTTGCCTCTGATCATTCCTTCCCTTAGATGGCAACACTGAGAAACTTAACTGGAAGTCTGAAGAAATTATCTTTGTGTCCTTATTACTCAGAGAATCCCAGAAGTCATCCTTGACTGGGGGAAAAAAATCCAAGCATGAGGAATAAAGCTGTCACTGAACAGCTGAAATGAAGCCTTAGCATTTTCTGGAATCCAGTAAACTGGATTTTCCTTCCCTCACCCCTACCCCAGGCTGTTCAAGGGTCTCTTCCCTGTTTCTTCTTAGACACACCATTAGGATTTCACAGACTTACCTCTATCTCCATGACAAAACACACAGGTATCCTCTGGAAGATAATGCAACCAACAGCTGGGAAGTTAAAGCTATTGGACCAGAATATTCCACTGGAGTTACTGACTTTATCTGGGCCACTGGAAGTCAGTCAGCCATGAAAGGAATGCCCCTGGGAACTCCATCAAAAAAGGATTATGGAAGGAATGAGCTATGGGGGAGAGACTGTGTCTAGGGCTTGTGGCCCATACGGAAATGAGAATAGATGTCAACCCACAGAAGTCCCAAGGCCTTCATTTATTTTGATAGGATGTTAGTGGAAGCTTGCCCTGCTTCATCACTTATGATAACCCATCGTTCACCATAAATTAAAACATATCCCCTCAGATTCATTGACATTTGGAGAGTGTAATTTTATACCTCTTCATTCAGCGCACACTTATTGAAGGATTACAGTGTGGTAGGCATTATTTCAGGCTCTGAGTGCCTTAAAACTAGAAAGAGGAGGGCTCCACTCACATGGAGGTTGCCATTCTGTGTGGGGGTTTGTGGATACAGGTTTGAGGGGAAAGGACCTGCAGTGGACCCCTCCTTGTCTCCAGGGGATGGCTGAAACTTCAGATAATGCCAAACATTATATATATATATATATATATATGTGTGTGTGTGTGTGTGTGTGTGTGTGTGTGTGTGTGTGTGTGTGTGTGTGTGTGGTTTATTCCTGAGCATTTATACAGAGCAATGTAGATACCCTGGACAAAAGGGTGACTCATGCCCCAAGCTGCACCCACACAGACCAGAATGGCCTGGTATTTTATCATGCTTTTCAGAAAGCACAATTGAAAGCATGAAAGGGGGCCGAGGATGTAGCTCAGTGGTAGAGTGCTTACCTAGCATGTGTGAAGTCAAAAGTTTGAAACTCATCAGCCACCCCAAATTCAAATAAATAAAACTTACAATTGCTTTTATTTCTGGAATTTTACTTTTCATCATTGGTAACTGGAACCTGTGGGCGGGAAGGGGAAAGAACTATAGATACAGGGAAACTGCTGTGTAAGATGAACAAAGACTAATGTGATTCATTTTATTTTTCGTTTATGACAAAGAGTGACTGCAATAAGGATGGAGGTGTTTTGATCTGTTGTATTTTGGTCCTGGCGTGAAATTTGCAGGGTTCTCTGCTTGTTAAGATCATTGATGAATTTTCTCCCCAATAAGCTGCAGACATTGACCAGTATCATGCATGTCCACACTTCCAGCAAGTAGACATATCTTATGTGCAGAAAGATAAAAGTGCCCTTCCTCGGACACACTGATCAGCCCTTTCTACTCCAGTTGCTCTCCAAATGCCCAGGTTCTAGCCATGAAGAACTGACTATGTTTCTCTGGGATTCGCCTTTCTACCATTCTACCATTCTACACACAAATAAGTTGGTTTCCTACTCCCAATTAAATGACCCAGGACAAGGCCACTCTTGAACATGTCTAACCTAGTACCTAATTTTATAGTAAAACAAACATACAAACATAAACCATCATTTCTGAAAGTGCAAAATATTTGAATGTTCTCTATAGAAGCTTCTGGAAGTATGTGAATAATTGAACTCTACATCAGCACTACCTAGAAGTATGATACTAGCTGCACATATAATTTCAGATACTCTAATAACTCCATTTTAAAATGTACAAAGAAACAGGTGAAATTATTTTAATAATTTATTTCATATAATGTAACATATCTAAATACAAGTATGTGTTTCACATTTAACAGCATATTTCACCCTCCACAAGTCATATCTCCTTTGCTCAGTGAGTATCTTGTTGGGCAGATTAGTTCTAGTTTGTCAGCAAGACACACAGAACCATCAAGGACAGTAAATAAGAAAATTATTTTTCCTATATCACTGGTAAAAAGTCCTAAGAAGACCTAAGAAAGGAGTTACTTTTATTTTTTAAATTTTATTTATTTATTTTTATTTTCAAGGGGAGAGACAGAGTGGAGATTATATATATAGATAGATAGATAGAGAGAGAGAGAGAGAGAGAGAGAGGGAGGGAGAAAGAGAGAATGGGCATTCTAGGACATCTAGCCACTGCTAATGATCTCCAGATGCATGCACTACTTTGTGTATCTGGCTTTAGGTAGGTACTGGGGAATTGAATCCCAGTCGTTAGGCTTTGCAGGCAAGCATCTTAACCACTGACCCATCTCTCCAGCTCAAGAGCTAATATTCTCATGGTTATTCTATTAAAAAATTTCCTACCTTGGGGGCTGGAAAGATGGACCAGCTGTTAAGGCACTTGCCTGCAAAGCCTAAGGACCGAAGTTTGATTCCCCAGTACCCACATAAAGCCAGATGCACAAGGTGGTACATGCATCTAGATTTCCTTTGCAGTGGCTAGAGGCCTTGGCACATCCATTCTCTCTCTCTCTCCCTCTCTCTCTCTCTCCCTTGTTCTTTTTCTCTCTCCCTCCTATCCTCCCTCCCTCTTTCTCTGCATACAAACAAATATATAGTTTTTTAACTCCTACCTTGACTTTATGACCAGTTTTTTTTAACTGACTTGAAAAATAATACTTTTCCACCAGAATGGGGATACAGTTTTTTGGAAACTTCTTCTATTGAAACTGTTTCTGTTTTCAAGGGCAGAGCTTTGCTAGGATAAGGAGAACAAAAGAGTGTTTAAAAATAACACCGAAAGCCTGAAAAGTATTTTGAAGAACAAGAAAATAAGAATTGGGTTTTTTTTCTATTCACCCAAGTTTCTGTCTCTACCTTCTTTATGAAATTAGTGTGGCCATGGGACTCTGTTGGGACACTAAACTGTAACAAATATATGATGTCAGGCTTTTGACTTGCCTCTGTCATGAGTATGTGCAAAACATATGATGGGCAGTGATTTTCCTGTGTCTGAGTGTGAGGAGAAGAGATGCAGATATCCTGCTTAGTGTCCCTGGGGACCAAATGTCACTCATTATGAATAACTTATATGTAAGCGTCACTTGTTGCTTGTTATAGCTTAGCCTAGCCTTGCTAATACCATGGTAAGTAGAGGACTCAGCAGAATAACACACTTCTGAAGAAAAGAAAACTGAGTTGAACAGTGCATTCCTGTAATCCTCAACTGCATATTGAGTTTGAGGCCAGCCTAGACCACGACATGAGAACATTCAAGTTTCCTATTAAAACGAAAACCAAGGGAGCTTAAAAGTGCATACTATCATATATCCTCAGTGCAAAAATATTAGATGCTATGCAAAAGAAACAAAAATCCAAAAAGGCAGCTATTATAGTGTAAACATGATGTGATAAGAGAAGCAGGAAATAGGCTTTGAGAGAATAAAAAGATCCAATAATATTATAAACAGTGTTAAAGTTCATGGCATTTCCCATAATGCAGAGAAAGAATACAAGGGAAGAGAAAGATGGTCCATGAGGAGACTGAGGAGAAAACAGAACAGGAGTAGAAGTAACACTCAAAGACACAACAGAAGCAAACCTTCCCTCACGGAAATAACAAAGTAAGTTAACAGGCTGTCAGAATTTCTGACCAATGATGGGTTGGTTTACCTGGCAATGATCTAAGCAACAACAAAAACAGATTAAAGTACAGTCACCTTGAGAGGTTGACCTGTATCCAAATCGTGGTTTGGCTGGAAACAGGGACTTTAAAATGTCCTCATGTTCTAGAAAGAGTGTTTTTTAGTCAACCTTTCCTAATAGTTGGTTAATGTGACAAAACTTCCACCCCAAAACTACTACATTTTAATCAATGAAAAAGGCTGAGACATGGCCCCCCTCAGTAACATCATACAAAGGAGGATGGAACCGGGTTGACGCCTAGGCTCTCCATAACCTCCTACCCTATGGAATGATCCAGTTTGCCTATGGAGGAGGATACCCAGCTGATTGGGGACAGGGAAGAGGGAAATGTGGGAACTGGGGACACCACATAATTTGCTTGTTCAGTGTATGTAAATATTAATAATAAAGATATAACATAATTTTTTTTAAAGTCTAAGTGACAAGGTAGAGAATTTGGCTAAGGTGCCAACAGAAACACAGCTCTTTCTTCCCTTCATCTTGCCCTTTTCCTCCCCAACTCCATTTCTTCATTCTGTTCAAATGCTGACACCTCCCTCCTTTGTCACAGGCTGTTTGATCTTGGGTTTGTAATCACTTTATTATGTGCCATTATTTTCCATTATCAGTCATTATCTTCTCATTACAGTCGTAGAATTATACCCAAGGTTATTCTTCCAGGAAAGAGGGAACCTATTCTAGAATCTCCGTCTTCTCCTTGCCTAGTCCACCATTGTGTAATGGAACATTGTCCACCTTCTATCTGAGAATATGTGGGCCATCAGTCAGTTCTCCTTCCTTTTCAGGGTACATTTCCTGTACCCTGTGCCCGTCCTTTGTTTACTTATATTAGATGAGAAAGCATTGTTTTCTAGATAGGAAATTTTGCTTAGGTTAGAACAGGACTCTATAAATAGCAGCAAGGTATGGCAACTGAAAAGCTGGGCTTCAGATCTCTCCACTTGCTTCCCAAACTGCTGGATGGTGCCTCGGGAAGGCAGAGAGAAGTGAATCGCTGTCCAGTGCTGAAAAAAGAGCAGTGCGTTCTCTGTCACACAACTCCTTCAGGAAACCTTAATGTAATCAATTTGGCCTTAATGTAATTCATTTCACAAAGAGTGAGCAAAAAAAATTAAGAACTTCCAAGTGATGAATGTCTTGTCAACCCACAATAACTTTTGTAAATACGATTAAATCTATAAGAAATATAAACATTCTTCTTGAATAAATTACATTGTGCAGAATATATCCTTTTTCCCATAATGACTTAGAGCAAGAACTAGGGAGTTTCTGGGGTGAAGATAGATGATAAATCATGTTTCTCATTTCACCCACAGAAACCCAAAAGATACCATTTCCTTCTTGAATTTTCTTGATCAAGAAACTTACAGACTGGATGTGTCCTATGAAAGAATTTCTATTTAAATCTGAATTATCTGACTGAAGAATATCCTCCCTCCCTCTGTTTTTGGATGATCTTCAACCTGTCTTAGAAATAGTTTCCTTTTGGAATCTTCTATTTCGTGTATAGAGCTCAAAAAACAACATCACACCATGATTTTATCAGCTCATTCACACAGAGAAAGCAACAGTCTTGGCCCCCACAGCCCCACACTGCTACCCTGGCTTCCCAGGTGCTGTCTTTTTTAAATCTTTTGCAGTAAAATGGTGCCTATCAACACTCCTAGAATACAAGGCACCCAGCACCCAGCAAAATGGCACATTTGTCCCAAATGCTTAATCCAGGGCAGACAAAAGCAACATTCCAGGGTTTTTCCGCCCTTTTCTCCAGGTTACTTTGGTTTTTAGCCCTTGATAAAACTGTGACCTTAGGCGTCCTTTCAACAGTTAATGTTCCCTGCCTTGTCTCCTCGCACAAATGGAAGAAGAAAAACAAAACCCAGAATAGTGTTTACAGTGAACAATAGCAACCTGAAGACACTCAAAGCAGCAGCACACTGGCTGTGGTTTCTCTCTGGATCATGAGGTCTATTTGCCTAGAAGGTTATTTCTCTCAGGCCGAGTGCCTGGATGCATGCTCTAATTTGCCAGGCTGCTTTAATATTTACCGAGGAGACACAGCTGACCAATAATTTTTAATAGCATGTCCTCTATTGATTTCAGCCCACACATTAAAGGGCCTAATAAAAATTTTAAAAGGATAGGTGAAGGGACATAAGGACAATAGAAAGTTAATAGCTTCATCCACCTCTGTTGGAAGAGAGGGAGAGAATTATCTCAACTTTGTGCAGAATTTTAATAAGAAATGTTGCTGACACTATCTCACTACAATGTGGTTTCTTTTTCTTTTTATAGTTAGCTTACAAAATATATGTTTATTTTGTTTTGTGTTTTATTTTTATTTATTTTTATAGAAAACAAATCAGCATGTCTGAAATAATAATTTTTTGCTGGAAGATGAATGAATTGGGTTTATAAATCCAAAACCATTGTAGAACCAGTAATGACAAAATATTACTGACAAGTCAATGACAAGTCAATGAAAAGTCAATGACATTTCAAATTCTACCATGCAATCTCTTGAATGCTCTACATGAAGCTATCCAATCCAGAAGAATGGAAACATACAAAATACAAGATGTTTAAACATGAAGGCAAGCAGTGTAATTACACAACCATACATTAGGTGCTCCCTGAGGCTTTACATTTGAATTGTAGGACAAAGTGAGCAAAGAATCTAGTTGATATATATATCATTTTAGAAGGAAGGGATGGATTCATTTATTCTGAGGCTGCCTTCAAATTTAGCATAAGAAAAAAGCACCATTCAATATACTTCTTTTAGATTATGGATGTTTTAAGTTTGGGGGAAAAAGCAGTCCTCTAAGATCTCCATAAAGCCTGCTATTTAAATCTCAGTTGTAATTCACCCCCTCTTTACATTCTCACATCTGCTTAAGTTAGAATGAAGCCTAGGTGGTGATTTCTCCTGGGTGAAATACCAGGAGGCTGAGGAAAATCGAATTATTATGGGCACTTAGACTAGGAGTACAAGGAAAGGGGGCATTATTCAAGACAGATCTGTGTCCTTGGTGGCTCTGCTGAGATGCAATTCCCTATTTGTGCTGAAAGATGTTTGGGGGGAGATCAAAAGTGGTGCAATGAAAGGGATCTTTTTTATGACATTGAAGTAGCATTTAACAGACTACCATCAACACCCATATGTTCTGATAAAAAAAAAAATAGGGACTTTTTCTTACTCAGCAGCCAAGCATTTGCTGGTCAAGCATAGTGTTAGGAAGCTTGAGAGACCATGGAGGGAAAAACATCATTTCATTTTCAAAAAGAATTCCAGTTTGACTCGAAAATCAAAGCTCCCACAAGAAACACATTCAGTGTGGGGCTCTGGCTGGGTTCAGGATTAAACTGCAGAATGCACATAAGAAACTGGGTGTGGTCAGGCATATCTGTAATTCCAGTCCAGGGGGCAGGCAGGGGGTGAGACCATAAAATTGCTAGAGCTCTCTGATGGACAACCTCCAGGTTGAGGGGGAGACCCTGTGTCAAGGAACGAAATGCACAGATGAATGATAGAAGAGCACCGGACATTCTCTTCTGATTTCTGTACAAATATGCATTGGGCGCACAATCTGTACACACATGTGCATACACTCCATCCCACATCCTGCACCTGCTTTACAAACACAAGCTCACATACAGGAAATGAATACTTATGTAAATTAAGTTTGTTAAGTGGATAGGGCTGTGTTGGCTCTTACCCCTTTTAAAAATAATTTTTTTAAAAAGGAATATTTGGAAAAAATTTCAATTTTTTAAAATAAATTTTATGCTTATGATACAACCATCAACAAAGGGGGCAGGGCTATGGTCTGGACAGAAGGTGGAAAAAATTTAACCCTAAAACCATAAACTCTAAGTGGTAAATCCCAGGCCCAGAATTGGGTTATCCCCCACACACAGTGAGCTCTTGGCTAGGGAGACTCATGAGGTCCCCAAGACAATGTAGGTCATTTTCAAAACACTTGATTACCCGTCAGAGCTTAAAGGTAAGACCCATTGATGAAGGCACCATGGGCTGTGGTCATAGGACATCAGAATACAAGGCTGGAAAACAGCTCCCTCCTGGCTAGCCCCCATGGCACTGGAGCTTGGTAGTTTTTTATTTATTTTTTTTAAAATATTTTTGAGTTAGTGTTTTCAGGCTGACCAGAAACTAACCTTCTAGCCCAGGCTGGCCTCAAACTCACAGTGAAACTCCTACCACAGCCTCCTGAGTGCTGGGACTAAAGGTGTGAGCCACCGTGCCCAGCTGTAGTGTTCTTGTTTGGTTGTGTCTGTCCGAACCCAGTTTTGGCATCAGAGTAACACTGGCTTCACAGAGCAAGGTTGGCAGTGTTCCTTTCTTTCTGCTTTATTGAACAGTCTGAGAAACATGGATGTACGCTCTACCTGAAAGGTTTGGTAGAAATAATCATGGAATCCATCCAGTTCTTGGCTTTTCTTTATCATTGATTGAATCTCTTTGCTTATTGTAGGTCCATTGTAATTGTCTGTATTCTCACAATTTAATTTCAGTAGGTCATATGTCTGAAAATCTATCCATTACTTCCTGAATTTTCCATTGTTCAGAGCCTGAGTTTTTAAAGTAGTCCTCTGGATTTCCTTGGTGTCTGTGGCAATGTCCCACCTCCATTTTCATCTGTAATTTGATTAATTAGAGTTCTCCTCTCTCTTAAAGTTAGTTTGGCTGGGGGGGTCAATCTTCTTTATCTTTTCAAAGAACCAATTGTTTATTTCAATTATTTTTGTATTGTTCTTTAGTCTCTAGTTCATCAATTTCTGCCTCAATTTATGCTAGTTCTTGTTTTTCTAAGACCTTGAGGGAAATTATTATGTTATTTATATGAGAGTCCTATATATATATATATATATATATATATACATATATATATATATATATATATATATATATATTTTGAGGTAGGGTTTCTCTCTAGCCAAGGTTGACCTGGAATTCACTATGCAGTCTCAGGATGGCCTCAAACTCACAGCAATCCTCCTAACTCTGCCTCCCAAATGCTGAGATTAAAGGTGTGTTCTACCATGCCTAGCCTCTATTTATTTTTAATCTAAGTATTTATAACAGCCAAACATTCCTCTCATAACATATATTATATACATATATTGTAACATACATATATAATATATGTAAATGTATATAAATGCTTACTATATATATTTATAATTTTATATCTTTTAATAGTAGTTTTCTTTAAATTTTGTCTCTTATTTATTTGAAAGCAGAGAGACACACAGAAAGGTAGATAGAGAAACAGAGAGAGGGAGAGAGAGAATGGGCATCCCAGGGCCTCCAGCCGCTGCATATGAATTCCAGATGCATGCACCACTTTGTGCATCTGGCTTTACATGGGTGCTGGGGAATTCAACCTGAGTCACTTCGCAGGAAAGTGCCTTAACCACGGAGCTATCTCCCCAGTCCTACAGTCTTCTTTATTAATGTACACTGGCCCTCATGACGTCTTTCTGACCAATTTTGTTGAAGACTCCTTTATCAGTTATCAGAATAATGACACTGGCCTGTTTTCAGCTTCCACTTGGGAAACTGACTCCCATCCTTTACCTCTTAGTCTGTGAATGGTGCTGTGCGACTTTCCTTAGGAAGATGTTTGTGTTCACTCCAGATAGGACACTGTTGACAGGTCTTTTATCCAGTTGTGGGTCTTGTGGAAACAGTGACCTCCAGAGA
>PVHP010028167.1:0-23327 GCA_004024765.1 Zapus hudsonius | reverse complement strand
CCAATGGTGAATTTTCTTATCAGGCAACAATTGCCTTCAGTTTGGGGGATAAAAAATGAGTTCACAAGCCGTTTTTGACCGACCCAGTCATTATCAGCGAGAAGCCACAGAAACGGGAGTCACACTCAACAGTTCCCAACCAAGGCTCACTTCTTGCTGGTTTTGAGTACTGTGCTTGATGCTTGACCGATGTTGACACACTCAGCTCCCAAGACCAGTGATGTACACAGCATTATTTCTGTTTTTATAGAACAGAGCCCTGATGCTCCGTAACTTTCCCAAGTCTGCCAAGCTAATAGACAGCAGAACTGGAGTATAAACCATATCTACCGTGCTCTTGGCCATTGCATATTAAGGGCTAACATATGGATAAGCAGTTTGCAAACTGAGGGATGTTTATTCTCCCTGGAGAACAGGGTTGCTCTCAGGGAAGCCCACTCTCCCATTGTATGCTGGCCTTGACTTACTTTCCTTCTAGATGAAAGCCTGTATTAACAGTTCCCCAGCCTTCTGGCTGGATCTCACATCAAAGAGAAGTCCCAAAGGGCTGTGAACCTGGGGTCAAGCTGTGTGTGTGTTGAAGGGTGAAGGGTGTGTGTCATACTGGGCAGGGAATGAGCAAGGAAGGCACAGTACCTTTCGGGGAAAGAGAAGAAAGGAAAAGGCACGCAGTGCCTCTGTAACTTTATAGAGCAGTAATTCTTTCTGCACAGCGCACACCACATTGTTTACAGACTTGGAGGAGCGTGATCTCATGTGCCAGAATATCAGCACAACCAGAGATGTTCTCCCTGCTGCCATGACTACAGAAACAAACTCTCCTTGACATTTGGTTTAGGATTTGTGAGTCTTATTTCTTAGCCAACAAACCCTCACAACTTCCTACCCCAGACACCCTCCAAATTAAGCTCCCTTTCAAGTGTAATCCCCATCCCCCCAGTTAAGGTTTCACTCTAACCCAGGCTGTCCTGTAATTCACTATGTAGTCTTGGGGTTGCCTTGAACTCATGGAGATCTTCCTACCTCTGCCTCCTGAGTATTGGGATTAAAGGTGTGTGCCACCACACCCAGCTCAAATGTAATTTTGAGTTAATGTGGGAGGTTAGCCTTTGAGCAACCAATGAAAATTACTCCTAAACCAAGAGTTGCCACTATAAAACCGTAGCAGAAAACTCAAAAGGAAAACTTTATGATCTTAATCTGCAGTGGTTTCAAGAGTATGACTCCAAAAACACAGGCAATGAAAACAGAAATTAGTGTGTGGGACCAATAAAACTAAAAAGCTTCTGCATGGTAAAGAAAATAATCAACAGGGGGAAAGTATCTTGAGGATTGGGAGAAAATATTGTGAAACCATATATCTGACAAGGGGCCAATCTCCAAAGTATATAGGAACTCAATTCAATAATGAGAAAACTAATCACTGGTCTTAAAAAAAATAGGCCAAGGACTTGAAATGGCATTAATTTCAAGAAGATGTATTAGTGGTCAAACGGTGTATGATAAAATGTTCATTTTCATGAATAAGTAGAGAAATGCCAATTAAAATCAACAGGAGATAGTGTCTCACAAATTTCAGGCTGGCTATTATTTTTTTATATACTTCATTTTGTTTATTTGAGAGAGGGAGAGACAGAAAGAGGCAGAGAGAATGGGCATGCCAGGGCCCCTGGCCGCTGCAAACAAACTCCAGATGCATGTGTTCCTTTTGTGCATCTGGATTTACATGGGTACTGGGGAATTGAACTTGCGTCATTAGGTTTTGTAGGCAAATGCCTTAACCACTGAGCAATTTCTCCAGCTCCAAATTGGTTATTATTAAATAAAGAAAAGGCAAGCTAGGTATAGTGGCACTAGTTTGGACTTCCAGTTACTAGAAAGGCTGAGGCAAGAGGATTGCAAATTGGAGGTCATCCTGTCAAAAGAGAAAGAAAAGAGAGAGAGTGCATCCCGGCAGGGCCTGGAGCCCTGGAACCCTTACATGCTATTGGTAGAGACACAAAATGGTACAGCTGCTTTGCAAACCTGTATGAAACTCCTTAAAAAATTAAAACTAGAACTTCCCTAGGATCCAACAAATGCATTTCTATGTATATATTCAGATTAACTGACAGATGGATGCTGTGGTGGTTTGAATTAGTATTCCCATAAACTCGTGGGTTCTGAATGCTAGGTCCCCCGCTGATGGCAGTTTGGGAATTGTAGTTTTGCTGGGGGAGGTGTGCTGTTGGGGGCGGGCTTATGGGTGCTAGAGCCATCTTCCCCTTGCCAGTGTTTGGCGTACTTTCCTGCTGCTGTTGTCCACCTGATGTTGGCCAGGAGGTGATGAACAACCTCTGCTCATGCCACGTTTTCCTCTGCCATCATGGAGCTTCCCCTCAAGTCTGTAAGCCAAAATAAACCCTTTCCTCCCAAAGCTGCTTTTGGTCGGGTGCTTTTTGCAGCAATGAGAAAGTGACTACAACAAACGGGGACATAGAATGTGATATAGACATAATGTGAAATATTATTCAGTGTTTCAAAAGAAGTAAGTCTGCCTTGTTTGACAATATGGAGGGACCTAGAAGTCATCATATAAATTAATCAAATTAATGTTGAATGCTAGGAGCTAAATGAGATGTTATCATCTCCCCCGAAAGCCCAGGAAACATTGCAGAAGAAGGGGCAGAAAGGCTGGAAGAGCCAGAGGACCTGAAGGAGTGCCAGCTGTGACATGACCATTGCATTCATGATGTCACAGAGATCATGAATATCTTCTCATCAACATTCTGTCATGGATGGTAGAGGAGGGATGAGGCCCCCAGCCCTCCTGAGGAGTTACTGGCAGTTCGTGGTTGCCAGGAGTAGGGAGACATTTTCTTTAGTGGTGGAGGCACTGGTACACCACCCACGGTTTATCCCCAGGTGCTCATGCAGGCAATCCCAATCAAACAGTAGAACACACGCATCAAAGTAGAAGGGGACTAGTTAGGAAGTCGAAGGGAGTGTGAGGGGCCAAGAGAAGGTAATGGGAGATGAATATGATCAAAACACATTACATACATGCATAAAAATTGTCAAAATAAATTATAAAAAGATAAAAGCATCAAAAGCAGCCAGAAAAAAAGAAAACACTTCTACTTCACAAAAAAATAAAGAATGATAAAAGACTTATTCCCTCCCCCCAAGAAACTATGCATGCTAAAAGAAAGGAAGGAAGAAAGAGGGAGGGACAGAGGGAAGGAAGGGAGGAAGAAAAAAAGAAAGAAAGAAAGGGAAGAAAGAGAAAGAGAAGGAGAGAGAAAGAGAGAGAGAGAGAGAGACAGAGAGACAGAGAGAGAGAGACAGAGGCTACTAGTAAAGCCCAGCAGGAAGGCGGTGTGGGTATGGAGACTGTCCATCGAGAACTGGATATCTAACTAGATAAAATGTCTTTCAAAATCAAAAGTATAATAAAGGTCTTTTCAGGAAAAAACAAGTCAGTCACCAAAAGACAAATACTGTGTGGTTCCACTGATATTCAATGTCTAACTCAGTCAAATTCCTAACAGTCCAATCCGTCCAATCACAGGAGCTTGGGGTGCAGCTAGGTGACAGAGTGCTTACCTAGCAAAGGTGAGATTCTGGGTGCCACAGAGCCAGGTGTGGTGGCCCATGCTTGTCATCCAGCACTCCAGAGTCAGAGGCAAGAGGATTATCTTGAATTCCAAGCTAAGACGGGTTACATATAAAGGCCCATCTCAAAAATAATGATTAAAATCAGGTAAAAAATAATATTAATAAAATCAGAGACTCCGAGAGTAGTTCCCAGGGGTGGGAGGGAGAAACATGCGACATTCTGAATCAGCAGACAGAAGGTTTCATTGAAGTAGAAGGAATAAGTTGGGAGACATCCCCTCTGCTACATTGCACTTGTACTCAACAATAACATATGGGGCATTTAAAACTTGCTAAGAGGAGAGATCCCAGGTTAAGAATTCTGGAAAAGTCGTTCCAGGTTCTGGTTTCATTGAGAATTACCCAGCACTCCTTTGGCCTGTAATGTAAGTACCAGAGACCCTCAGGAGCTAAGCCCTGGCTTCCTTGTTAGCGCTGTAGGTGCATTCTGTAACCACCTCCCTGGGGTACTCACAGGTCACCAAACCACATCTCCTCGAGGTGAGAAAGTAAGGAAACCAACTCATGAAAGGTGAAAATTCCAACCATTTCACTCATCAAATACAGACATAAAACCCTTTTAGGATTCTCCTTGATACTTTTTAAAGACTTTTTTATATATAAAGATTTTTAATGAAGGTAATAAAAAGAAGAAAGAGGGCCGGAGAGATGGCTCAACAGTTAAGGCACTTGCCTGCAAAACCTAACAACTGAGTTTGATTCCCCTGTATCCATGTAAAGCCAGATACACAAAGCGGCACATGCATCTGGAGTTTGTTGGCAGTGGTGCTCATTCTCTTTCTGTCTGCCTCTCTCTGCTTGCAAATAAATAAAACCTAAACTCTTTTTGTTAACTTTTTAAAAAATATTTTTATTTATTCATTTTCAAGCAGAAAGAGAGAGAGAGAGAGCACCAGGGCCATCACCTTGTGTGTCTGGCTTATGTGGGTCCTGGGGACTTGAACCCTGGGCCTTAGGCACTGGAGGCAAGTGCCTTAACCTCTGAGCCATCTCTCCAGCCCTTTGTTAACTTTTCATTGACACCTTCTATACAGAGTCACTACACCATGATCATCATCCCCAACCCACCAATCCCCTTCCTCTCCCAAGTCCCCAACCACTGAATTCATTCTTTCCAACTAGTCTCTCTTCCACTGTGATGTCATCATTTTTTCCTCCTATTAAGCAGGTCTTGTGTAGGTAGCATCAGCCACTATGATGTCATGAATATCTCAGCCACTTTGTGTCTGAAAGACAGCATTTTAAGCCGTCCCCTCTTCTTCTGGCTCTTACATTCTTTCCACCACCTCTTTCGCAATGGTTGCTAGCCTTGGAGGGTGTGATCAAGATGTCTGGATGCTGAATACATCACTGTTCATTTCTCAGCACTCTGTTGAGTTTTGAGTCACCCTAGGGCTCACTGCCATCTGAAAAGAAAAGCTTTTCTAACCAAGAGTGACAGTAGCATTAATATATGAACATAAATATAAGTATTTAGAGGACAGTTTGGTGGGCATAATATATTCATTTCACCTGATAAGAGTAGTAATTTCCCCTTTGGGCTTATGACCTCCTCAGCCATGGGTTTTTGATTAGGTTTTCAGTACCCGGAAGGAATCTGAGAAACAATAAATTCTAAATATAAAAGGTATATCTGGGACTGGAGAGATGGCTCAGCTGTTAAGGCACTTGCCTCTAGTGCCTAAAACCCCAGTTCAACTCCCCAGTGCCCACATAGGCCAGACCTACAAGGTGATGGCTCTGATGCTCTCTCTCTCTCTCTCTCTCTCTCTCTCTCTCTCTCTCTCTATCTCTCTCTCTCTCTCAGCTTGAAAATAAATAAATAAAATGTTAAAAAAATTTAAAAAAGATATATCTGCTGTTTTTCTTGCCAGCTTCCTGACTCCTTGAAGAAGGGACAATTTGAGATCAAGTTTTTATTTGGAAATACTGAAAACTTATAGTTGTTATATATAGGAAGGCATAAATACTACCAGATTATACTTAAGAGAATTCATAATTTTTACTTTCCACACAGGGCAAAGGGGCATTTTCTAACACTTGAACTTAGATTACTATTTGGGGTTTGGGACAATAAACCATGCTCAGTTATTCCTATTCCTCCTGCTGCTTCAGAAGGCTTAGGATGTGCTGTCTTAAGCCATCAACCTCTGTCATAGTCAACCACATGCCACTGGGATGAATCTCCAAACCAGGCACTATTTATGGGAGGAAAGGATTTACTAAAGCTTCAGATCCAGGGGACGTTCCATAATGATGAAAGAGGCTGGCCCCCTTTCACAGGTCCAAGCAGAGAGAGAAACCCATCACCAATACCACACACAGAACAGCAAACAGGCAGGGGGAAGAGAGAAATTTTCTCCCTCTTTATATAGCCTTAAGATGGAGTCTTGCAACCCTATCCCAGACTTGTTGCTGGCTTCCTCAATTTCTGGAATGTCTTTCCTGCACTGCCCTCCCAGGAAGGGATGTTCATTTTTAGCTCCCCTGAGCTTTCTTATGTCTTGCCCCCCTAGTGAGAGGACTGTCTTCCTGTGAACAACATCAGAGAATCACCCAAGAGTACTAAAAAGGTCAAGTTGACAACAAAACTTAACCATCACAAACCCTGACCTCCATCAGTCTTTTAAAAAATGTTTTCATCTATTTATTTGCAAGGAGAGAGAGAAAGAGATAGAGATGATAGGCATATCAGGGCTTTATGCCACTGCAAACAAATTCCAGATGCATGTGCCACTCTGTACATCTGGCTTTATATGAGAACTGTAGAACCGAACCCGGGTCATTAGGCTTTGCAAGCAAGCGCCTTAACCGCTGGGCCATCTCTCCAGCCCCCATCAGTTGTTTTGACATTCACAACTGTTCATTACAAATGGTGTATATGACCAAGGGTGTATGGATCCATTTAAAAGTCTTGGAAATATGAGTGTTACTGACCCATGATGATCTTTACAACAAATATACCCTTTAGAACACCACTCCAGTTCTCCTTTCTTGAGCTAAAATGAAATAGGCTATAATGAAAAGAATCACCATTAAAATTATTGGTGACTTTGCAGCTCTTTGTTACAATGTTTGGGGAAATTTTTCCTTTCAGATGCCTTTTTGACAAAGTGATGGCAAAATGATGGGCAAAGTGAAGTTTTTAGGACAGTGGAAAGATGGACAGTTGGTCTGTGTGCGGGTCTCGAAGCTGTGTTAGACAAGTATGGATGCTTTTGGCAGCTAGAAAGACCAACTCAAACTGAGTTAAACAATAAGGAAATTTATTGTTTCACAGAACAAGACATCCCAAGGCAGGTGGACTCCAGATGTGAGGTACTTGTCCTGTCAATTCTCACAGGTTTCCTTGCCCAACCTCTGCTCTCTTCTGGAAGCAAGATGGCTGAAATTCTGCCAGCACCACACCCAAGCATGACACTATCCAAGGAGAGTCATCTGTTTGTTCTTTGTTCTTCATGGGAACAAGGAAATCTCTCCTCCGGGATGGGGAGATGGCTCAGTGGGTAAAATGCTTGCCCTGTAAACATGAGGGTCTGAGTTTGGATGCCCGGCGCCCAAAAATCTGGGCTTGGTGGTACATACCCATAATCTCAGTGCTAGGAGGTAGAGATAAGAGGATCCTGAAGGCTTGCTGGCTAGCTAGCCTACCCTAATTGGTGAACTCTCAAGTTAGTAAGAGAATTTGTCTGAAATGATTGAGGGAGACACCCCCACACAGACTCACACATGCACACCATGCACTTACCCATGCAAAAATGAATAAGAAAGAAAAGAAAAAAAGTCGTTCTCCAAGCTGTCTTCCCTGACCTCTACAGACTTTCCACTTTTCAATGGACATAACTGGGTCACATGCTTGGGCCTAAACCAAGCAGTGGGACCTCCATGTCTTGGTTAAGTTCAGCATGCCATGGGGCTGAACACGGAGCTCTCTCTCTCTCAGCCACACCGGGGAGACACAGGTAAGGGTAGAATCAGGCTTCTGTCAAGGAGGAGCCGACCTTCTAGAGTCTAAGCACAGCGCAGCCACGTGCTCTTTACTCCCAAGACAGCATTACTCAGCAGATCCTCCAGCTTTCTATCAGACTTAAGTGACTTTCTCTAACCCTTGTGCTTGGATCTTCTTTCTTTCTTCTTTTTTTTTCTTTAGCAGAGACCACAATGGAAATCCTACTATAAAAACACTTGAGCGCTATCAAAGAACCAGACCATATAAGGTGCTAGGGACCTTTTTATTTTAAATAAGAAACAAAACTATTTATACTTTTACAAGGAGTCTGCCCTATTTTAGTAAATATTTGGCAAAGCTTCTTGATTAAAAGAGCAAACTGACCCTTGTTCTACGGGATTGTTTTGCCATTACTGAAATCGTTCATTAATTTTCTGAAAATAGAAGCAGCAAGTGTGTGTTCCTTCGCACAATGCCTAAAATACAGCTTGCTTGTGACTTAGGTTACACTTAAGCATAACTGGTCAGGTATCTTTTAAGCTCAGGTCCTCATCAGACCCCATTAGGAGTCACAATGACTGGATATACGATTTGAAAATAATCTCCAGCGGATGATGCAAAGATCCATTACACTGGCCCTGGAGACTGTGACATGTTTGACAATACATGTCAAACGATCTCAGAGGCTCTGGATTTGGTAACAAGCCCCAAATGTTTTGAAAAACAGCAATTCCCTAGATTATTAAGCAGGCATATTCTGAGAGAAGCTTGTTGCATACCATATGTTTTTGATTTTTGGCAGCTAACTCATTCTGTGGTGTGGGGTTTGCAGGAAACTCCCCGGGCCTGACCAACTTCTCTCCTTGCCAGCGGAACTGGAAAGGTAGGTACAGCTGCATGAAGCGATTTCAAATTATTCTCAGAAATCCTGCAGGACAGACACATTGGCTCTTAGCCCATGATGCCAACAGCTGAGTGCAAAATTTGGACATGGAGCTTGATATCTCTCCCACTCATAGTAAAATGTGCCTCTTTCTTCATTCTCTGTCCCCACCCCATCCTCTGGTCTGAGCTGATAGTTTCAGATCCTAAATCAAACTCCTCAGTAGAAAAGTCTTCAGTAGATACTGAGAAAATGATGAAGAACCCTAAAATCTCAGGGTTTAGGATTGCCTGAAAGACCATCTAGCTCAAGTTCATCCCTCAGAAGAGTGACCTTCGAGGCTTGGTGGTGCACACCTTTAATCCCAGTCCTCGGGAGGCCAAGGGTGGAGGAGTGCTGGGAGTTCAAGTCAGCCTGAAACTACAGAGTGAATTCAAGGTCAGCCTGGGCTAGAGTGAGACCCTACCAAAGAATAAAAAAGAACCAGGAGAGTGACCTGAGAAGAGGTGACTTGCCTGGGGTCCCCTCAGTTACTACTGTGAAATGCAAACTCCAACTTTGCTTGTGGGGAACTCAGAGGCTGAATAAACTACATGTTTCTGGTGTACCTTTGCCTAAATAGTTGAAAGTGAGAAAAATAAAGGTTTCCACCTCATACGTCCAATGAGATTAAATAACAACTCAGAAAATGCTTAACACATCCCCTGCTGCGAGTTTGTTGTCACTAGGCAAAATGGTGCAAGGGAAAGTAGTGATGAAATTTTTGGAGTTGGGGGTGTAGTTCAGTGATGGATTGACAGCCTCATATGTATAAAGCCCTGGGTTTGATCCTCAAAACTGTTAAAAAAAATTCAGAACTGTGGCAAACTTTGTGCCAAGTTAACTCTGCTATAGGATCAACATAAACATGGTTAAAATGTAAGAAAAATGGCTTTAAAAGAATTTTTAGGGCTAAAGAGATGGCTCAGGAATTAAAGGTATTTGCTTGCAAAGCCTGAAGGCCTGGCTTCGATTCCCCAGTACCCATGTAAAGCTAGAAGCACAAAGTGGTGCATGCATCTGGAGTTCGTTTGCAGTGGCAGAAGGCCTTGGTGTACCTATTTTCTTTCTCATTCTCTCTCAAATAAATAAATAAATAATTTTAAATAAATAAATGAATTTTAGTGCCAGCCACATGGCCTTAGATTAATCATTCAAGTCATCAGTTAGTTTCCTCTGCCTCCCTCACACCAGGATTCTGTGTGGGTGAGCTAGCCACACAGGACTCTAGAGCAGGGCTTCTTAAAACACTGCACAAGCAAACTACTTTTGGCACTGTTAATATACAGTTTGTTTCTGTAGCTGGGGGGTGGAGTCCGAGTTTGTCATCGCTGACAGGAACGATGCTGGTGCCAGCCCCTCACCCCCGAGTTTCTTTGCAACATAAAACACCATTTAAGCTACCAGGCAGAGAGCTACCTCCAAGATCCTTGGCTTTTCATTTGACTCCAGACAGCATCCATGACACGGTGTGGGTAAGTGCCACGCTGCTCTTAAAAATTCTGCGAAGCACAGGTCTGCATCTGTAAAGGGACTGCATGAAATTAAAGTTTCTGCTTATCAAAAGAAACCATCATCAAACAGGCAGCCACTGAACAGGAGGAAATCTCTGCCCTATACTTCAGACAGGGGTCTAATAACCAGAGTTTACAAAACAAAAACGCAAAAAATTAAACACCCCCAAAATTAAGTTGTCAATCACAAAATGGACTAAAGAAGAAACACAGGGGGCTGGAGAGATGGCTCAGCAGTTAAGGCACTTGCCTCCAGTGCCTAAGGCCCTGGGTTCAATTCCCCAGGACCCACATAAGCCAGACCCACAAGGTGGTGGCCCTGGTGCATATTTTTTTCTCTCTCTCTCTCTCTATTTATCTCTCTGCTTGAAAATGAATAAATAAAATATTAAAAAAAGAAACACAGATGACCAACGGGCTTAAGAAAATATTCAGCCTCCCTAGCCATCAAGGAAACAGCTTTGAAATACCATCCTACCCCAATCAGAATGGCTAACATCAAAAAAACAGACAACAAAATGCTGGTGAGGATGCTGGGAAAAAGGAACTCTGGTCCACCATTGGTAGGAGTGCAAAATAGGATAGCCATTATGGAAATCTGTATAGAGATATCTCAAAAAGTTAGAAATAGACTTCCCATGTGATGGAGCGATACCACTCCTGCATATACCCTAAGGACTCCACATATACCCTGCATATACCACATACACACATGCATATACCCTAAGGACTCCACACTCCACCACACAGATGCTTACACATCCATGTTTATTGCAGCTCTATTTACAAGAGCTGAGAACTGGAAACAACCTAGATGCCTAAGTGACAGATAAATGGATGATGAAAATGTGGTTCATAGACACAATGGAGTTCTACCCAGCAGTAAAGAAAAATGACATTATGAATGTGCAGGAAAATGGATGGATCTGGAAAGACTCCTATTAAGTGAAGTGACCAAAGAGAAAGACCACAAGTGCACATTCTCTCTAATACACAGAACTTAGCTTGTAATATCCATAAGTATGTATTATAAGCAGAGGCAAATATGGATAAAACCTGTAACATAGAACTATAACCAAAAGTGAATATAAAGATGAGCTGGGTGAATAAGCAGGGGACTCTGCAAGCTATACCATCAACCCACCAGACAGGAAGTACACACCTGGGAATTAGTGGCACACAGGCTTTGTGGGTAACTAACTGCCCTCCACATGGACATGAGGCCAGCTCAGTTGGAGAGAACTCACAAACCCCAGAGAGAAGCCCCCACTGCTCTCTGGATAAGTCGAGTAGGCACACACATCAAGATGCCTCTCAAATTTCTATGCATAGTCCCCTTAATCAACCAATGGTCAGTAGGTTCCAATTCTTGGACAAGGAGCTCCTTAGGTGATAGTTGGACCAGTACCAGAGTTTGCTGTTGGAAGAACAGCTGTAATGCCAAGGAAGAATGGATGGTAAATCCAGCTCACAGGCTGGGAGTCAGATTGGGTTCAGAACTGGTTTACAAGGATTGGTGTGGATGGGGTGTGAGGGACAGTAGACACAGTGGGAAACCCGGTACCACTGCCAGGAAGCTATGAATGATAGGAAAGACTTTCCAAAGCAACGTGTGTGTTTGCATCCCAAGAGAATTGCAGAAAATTTCCAAGGCCCACCTAGCTGACAATTTTCTGGGTCTAGTTAAAAGTGTTTGGGGAAATAAAATATTTTTTTAAAAAAAGGGCTGGACTTCCAACCTGGACTGAAGACCAGTGGCTCCCCAAGAAACCTTTGGGCCTTCAGTGCTGGATTGGGACTGCTGAGACATCCAGTCATGTGGACTGAGAGGTGACTGGTTCCTTGACTCTCAGGCTTGCAGACTGCTATTGTGGGACTGCTGTGAGCTAATCTAATAAATCCCCTTTTTGTTTACTACAAAAAAAAGGGGGGGCTGGAGAGATGGCTCAGAGGTTAAGGCACTTGCCTCCAGTGCCTAAGACCCCGGTTCAATTCCCCAGGACCCACCCTAAGCCAGACCCACAAGGTGGTGGCCCGGGTATTCTCTCTCTCTCTCTCTCTCTCTCTCTCTCTCTCTCTCTCTCTTTCTCTCTCTTTCTCTCTCTCTCTCTCTGTGTGTGTGTGTGTGCGCTTGAAAATGAATAAATAAAATATTTTTTTAAAAAAAATGGTTGGGGGCTGAAGAGATGGCTCAGTGGTGAATGTGCTGGCCAGCAAAGCCTAACAACCCAGGTTCCATTCCCCAGAATCCATGTAAAGCCAGAAGCACAAAGTGACATGTACATCTGGAGTTCATTTACAGTGGCTGGAGGCCCTGGCATACCCGTTCTCTCTGTCTTTTGATCTTCTCTCTATTTCTATCTGCTTGCAAATATGTATAATTTTTTAAGTGGGTGGGTGACTGACCGGCTGTGTGATGATTTGAAACTACTTTGTGTCCTTCTGGTGAGTTAGGAAGTTAGGAGACTTAGGCGTTTGAGAAGGATGTCTTTACTCAGGAGACAGGGGTTCAGAGATGGCTTCAAGGTTTGTTAATGGATCCCAGGGTCTTCCTTTCTGCAGTCCGTCTAGGGGCTGCAAAGGGTCTGAAAGGAGGGTGTTTGGGAAGACACCCATCAAAGCACACAGGAAACCATCGGGTAACTCTGCTTTCCCTCAGCACTCACTCACTTGGCATGTCCCCCTCCCCTGCTGTGACAGCCTAGTCCATCTGTTCCCCAGGGCAGTGCTGTCTCTCTTCTTGGTGTCCTCAGCAATGCCACAGGCCAGGTCATGCCTACTGCATTCTTATGTGCTTCTGGAATGAGAACAAAAGGCAGAGATTGATGGGGAGGGAAAGAAGGACAAGGAAACCAGAGAAGGAAAGAAAATGGAGGGAGTGATGGAGAGAAGCTTCCAGAGGCGAGCCCTTCATGGTTCCAAGAATGTTTCCCAAAATCCTTCAACTCTGTGGCCTTTTCAACGGCTATACTTTCCAGTGTATCCTAACTGCAAACATGTAGTGAAGGTAAATGATGCCCGAAACTGACTAGAATTAAAACCCTCCATGGCATCTGCAGTGGTTGGATTCAGGAGTCTCCCATAAACATGTGTTCTGAATGCTTGATCCCCAGCTGATGGCAGTTTTGGAATTGGAACCTTGCTGGAGCTGTGTTGTTGGGGGCGGGCTTATGGGGGTTATAGCCAGCTTCCCCTTGCCAGTGTTTGGCACACCTTGCTGCCACTGTGCTGTGGCGGAGGTGATGTCCACCCCTCTGCTCATGCTATCATTTTCCCTGCCATCTTGGAGTTCCTCCTTGAGTCTGGGAGCCAAAATAAACCCATTCCTCCCATTAGCTGCTTTCTGCCAGATTCTTTGCCACAGCAACAAGAAAGCTGACTACAACAGCATCCAATGTGTCTTCTAAACTTTAATATGTGGCAGAAGATTGGCTGTCTAATTTCTAGTGTGATGCTGATTCCCTCATTAAAAAAAGAAAGAAAGAATGTTCTGGACTGGAGCGATTGCTCAGTGGTTAAGGCATTTGTCTGCAAAGCCTAATGATCTGAGTTTGATTCCCCAGTATCCCTGTAAAGCCAGATGCATGAAGCCCTGGTGTGCCTATTCTGTGTCTCTCGATCTCTCTCTGCTTGCAAATAAATAAAATATTTTTAAAATGTTATTTATTTATTTGAGAGAGGAGAGGAGGAAAGAGAGAGCCTGAGCCATTTCCTCAGCCAGGTGAAACGCCAGAGCAGATGTTGTCTCCCTCCCTCAGAACCATGAAGCACCTCCTCAGCTAGCCACCTCTCTAGGAGAAGACAGAAGCCATGGGACCTGCGCTCTAGCTGACACTGCATTCTGAAAACCTTCCACAAGGAGATGGTGTTATTTCAGCCATGCTTGGTTGGATGTCAAATATGAGAAAGGTTACTGCGGTCTTCAAACCCACACGGGCTCAAACCAACCACTGTTTGGTGCTGCTGGGGAGGGACCCTGGCAGGTCTCCATCCCTCACACATCTAGGCTGCTGACACAGAAAAAGCTGTTAAGGCTACATTTCCAAAAACCCTGGGGGCTCCTTTGGCCTCAATCTTCTTCATGGCCATGAGAATTATGAAGTTTCCTCAGCACGTGCAGAGGGAGCCTCTGGACTCTGGCCTGTTTGTAGGAGCAGACAACCAAGTTCTAAATGCCACCCTTGCAGCAGGAACATGGGGTACGCCTTTGGATCTAAACTAGAACTACCTGTAGGCTCGCATTTCTTCTCTCAAAGTTCCTGCACCTCATGTGCTGGATTCCTGCATAAGTGTGCAGAGTGCTTTAAGATATTTTTGAAGGAGATGAAGAGATAGTTTCAGACAGTAAGGTTCTTGCCTCACAAGATGTGAGTTCAAGTCCCAGAAAAATGTGAGTCTCGTGGCTCACTGGCCAACCAATCTGTCTAACTGGCAAGTTCAGAGCTGGGGAGGTAAGAGTGAGAGGTTCCTCACCAGTTCTGGTGGGTCTTTGTTCCTCCTTACCACCCATGTGTTTCTTCTCAGACTAACCAGAATGCCCTCGGTGCCAACACCATACACAGAGGCACCTGGCATGTGCAGACTTAGGGTCTAAATCCACCTTTGTAAAAAGTTTCTTGTTCTAGGTATCATCTGCAATGAACCCTGGCTGATACAGTGTCTATATCATCACAGACTTAGAAACTTAACTAAACAACAACTAAGACTGTTTAATTCCAATTTAGTTGCTGGTTGATGGCCTGCTCCCTTCATGGAGGCGTTCATGAATAGTGCTGTTGACCAGGTGGTTACATTGGCTGCCTTAGGACACTAATCTTTAATTTCCTCTTTTCTCTTTCTCCACAGAGATTTCTTTCACACTTTCCGCTGCTCTGACCCACTCTCTGGAGTCTCACTCTGCAGAGATGAGGGCCAGTTGGTACAAAGTCCCGCATCTCAAAGTGTCCCTTCATTTTCACCTGTCTCTCTTGCCCAAATACCACTGAGAACATTGCCCTGTTCCTCCCCATTCCTTCACTTTCAGTCTCTTTATTCTCTCTCTCCCCACTCAATCCTTGCCCTTACCTTCAAGTATTCAGATCACCTACTCCATTTTCTTTTTAAAATATTTTATTTATTTGCAAGCAGAGAAAGAAAGAGAGAGAGAGAGAGAGAGAGAGAGAGAGAGAGAGAGAGAGAGAGAGAGAGAAAATGAGAATTGGTGTGTGTGCCAGGCCTCTAGCCACTGCAAACTAACTCCAGATATATGTGCCACTGTGCATCTGGTCTTACGTATGTGGGTACTGGGGAATTGAACCCGGGGCATTGGGCTTTGCTGGCAAATACCTTAACCACTGAGCCATCTCCTCAGTCCACCTGTTCCATTTTCAAGAGTGCTTCCCTTGACCCTGCTGCTTTCCCCTCACCAAACTGCTATCACGTCTCTTTGCTAAACAGGAAACCGTTGCCCCCACCTCTCCACAGAGTTGGCAACTCCAAAGCAGATTCCATCCCCGCCCTCTATGCCAGACCTTTGCAGCCTTGGCTGTGCAGAGATCACTTGGGACACAGGATCTATGCCAGATGGTTTAATTTAATGGTTCTCCAGTGTGGCCCAGGGCAGGGGAGGACCACACCCCATACATTGACTGGTCCCATGTTTGTAGTTGGGGACAACTTGCTAAGCCTAAAGCAATTAGAGAAAGATGAGAGGGAAAGATACACAAATTTGACTTTTCAAAAACAAATTTCAAACTTTCAAGAAAATATATTCTATTTGGCTCTTAAATTAATGAACAAATTATACATATCAATATCAGATGCTGGGGAGAATAAACTTCTCATCCATTGCTAATGACTGGATAACTAGGTATAAGTCCTTGGAAAAACAGTTTAGCCAACTATCCAGGGAATATAAAAGTGTGTTATTTAACCCATTATTTCTACTTCTGGAAATCTACCCTAAGGAAGTAAATTGAATGTTAATATGGGCTAAAATCAAAAATGCTCATGACAGCTTTCTAATAGAAACTGAAAACAATCTAAAAAAGGAATAGCCATTCAATCAACAAAGGATAAGCCAGTGAGACAGAAACCAACGAATCTCGACACAAAAACCCCTAAGCTCACAACACTAAAGCAGTCTCAATTCTCACCCACCACGACTCAGGGAACTGAGCGGAAGAGGGGACGGAAAGATTGTGAGAGCTGTGGTGGGGGAGAATATCAGAGACTTGGCAACCCTCAGTAACAACACACTTGGGTCATGAGAATCCGGCTGAAGACTGGGCTATCCATGGTCCCCTACCACAAAGACTGATCCAGACGGCCCACGGAGGAGGAGATCCAGCTGACTGGGGATGGGGGGGGGGCAACGGGGAATTGGGGATAACCACTCATGGTTGGCCCACTAAACAATGTAACTCATTATGGACAATAAAGAAAAAAAAAATCGACAAGCCACGTGTGGTGGTGCACACCTGTGATCCAGTACTTGACAGGCTGAGGCAGGAGGATCGTGAGTTGTTAGGAGACCAGCTTGGGTTACATATCAAGACACCCTGCCTTCAGTCCCCAAACTAAGGGACAGGAGACTGAGGTCAGAGGATCTCTATGAACTCAAGGTCAGCTTGGGTTTATACTGTGAGTTCCAGGTTAGCCAGGGCTAGAGTGAGACCCTGTCTCGAAAACAATCAAACAAACAAACAAAAAGTTATCATCTTGGAAAAGAAGAAGGTAGTGTGTTTAGTGATCAAAATATTAAGTATAAATTGGAAGATAATCACAAAGATTCAAACATGAAAAATGCTTATGATACCACACATGGGGAAAGTAGCCCGTGTAGCTATAATGTAGTTGAGAAAGCTATTGTTCAAATCAAGCTTGGTTTAAACCAAAGGTAGGACTTTCACAATTTTAGATTTTAACCACAATTTCTAAATATTAACTTGGAAATTTGGGCAAATGGACTTCAACTTTCTTACTTTTTTTTTCTTCTTTTAGGAAAACACTTTCTATCAGGACCTAAATATTTAGGTTTGACTTCTGTTGACTTTTGTTTCAATTGCATTTGAAAACAAGACTAACAAGCTGTTTTTGTCCTGGGCCATCCTGATAGCTTGAATGTTGTAAACTCCAGATGAGAGCCTGGTTCCCTTCACCCTCATCACCCCTTTTAGGGAAGCTGCTCTCATTACCCAGCGGGGAGATTTATGGAGGAATTTGACTTTATGCTCTCCTTTCAGTTCCATCAGCAACTTGCTTTCTCCAATGGAGTGTCTTTGTTTTTGTTTCTGTTTTTTTTCTTGTGGCACAAGAAACAGCTCACAGTTAAAGGCCGATTCTAGAAAGCCATCTCAAGGGACATTAATCTACGATTTGTCTCAGTTCTCTGAAATAATAATCAATAAAAACCATGTTTTGGGGGCCTAATCTGGACTTGAAGAAAGAAGAGAAAATTTAAAATGAAACCATGAAATAATCGTTGAATGATAGAAACACATGGAACAGTGAAACAAAGCCTGGAAGTGTCCGGTTGGTCATGCAAAGATGGACTCTGAGACGTTTTAAGAAATAAAAGAAGGTGGAGGGGGCTGGAGAGATGGCTCAGCAGTTAAGGCACTTGCTTGCAAAGCAGAAGGACCCAAGTTCAGTTTTCTAGTACCCACATAAAGTCAGGTGCACAAGGGGGCACACGCATCTGGAGTTCGTTTGCAGTGGCTGGAGGCCCTGGTGTGCCCATTCTCTTTCTAGCTGCCTCTTTCTCTCACTCTCTCTAATAAATAAATAAATAAATAAAATAAAAGAAGGTGGAGGAGAGAGGCATGTGGCACATTATAGATTATAAGCCTCAACCTTTTTTTTTAAGGTAGGCTCTTGAAGGCCAGAGAGATGGCTCAGCGGTTAAAGGCACTTGCTTGCAAAACCTACCAACCCCAGTTCAATCCCCCCAGGAGCCATGAAAAGCCAGATGCACGAAGTGGCACATACACTTGGAGTTCATCCCCACCCCTTCTTGCAAATAAATAAATGAATAAAACTTAAAAGATAGGCTTTTGCTATGTAATCCAGGCTAGTTTTCAACAATCCTCCTGACTCATCTTCCTGGTGCTGGGATTGAAACAAATTTGTTCTGTTGTGTTTCTAGGGTGTGTGTGTGTGTGTGTGTGTTGAGGACTGAACCCAGGGCCCCACAAGTACTAAGCATATACTCAACCTTGGAGCTATACCCTCAGCCCTGGGCACATCAGGATTTGAATGGCAAGTATGGAAGTGTTTGTCCCACATGGGTTTTGATACCCCTTCTGCTTAGGATGGAGCTGAATGCAAGTCCTCCTGTGAGACCATCTTGTTTCAGATTAGTGCTCCATTTAGAGAAAGCAAGAATGGGCTTTCTGAATGGACCAGATGAGTTCCCGGTGAAATACTGCACAGTGGCATAGCTCTGGCCTTTGTTCAGATCAGAGACCACTGTGTCCGATAGGGACAGCACCTCATTCTCTGGGGTAAAATAAATGCCCACTGCCCCCCAACCTCTACTTCCTGACAAGACTGTTTTATGAGCCTGTCTCTGTGCACATTTATTGTCTTACTGTCCTGACGGAAGGTCTGACTCGGCACTGCTCAGAAAACAAACATGTATATTTTCAACCTGTAAATTTCCAACCTTTCTGCTCTGCTTTTCTGTTTGGAACCGAAGATTCTGGCAAAAGGCATAGCCTTGTTCCAAATAGCCCAAGGTCCAATTTGAGTCAACCACATCCTGTTCAAAAAGCTGGAGCTCTGTTGGCTTGTGGGATGTGGAGGTTTTTACCTGTTGGCCACAGTGCTTTCCTCAGAGGACTCAAGGGGAGGTGTGTGAGGTATAGACACGAAGCAAAACTCCATCGAGTAGAACAGAAGAGCAAGACTGCAGAACTCACACCTGTTCACCCGTGCTGCTCAGGATTGCTCAGCAGTGAAGGGTTTACGCAACAGTTGAGAATACTGTGGGTAGAAATTGAGATTCATTAGTGATATACACTGCACTGTTTCTACGTCAAACTACAGAAGCATGAAATTTACATGAAATTCACTGCATGCTAGAAATGTAGCCTTGCAAACATCCTCTACACACAACTCTTCCTTCCAAGGTGTTCCTGGGACAGGGGAGTGGCCTATGGAGCAGCCATGGCTGCTCTGGGCCGGTTAGAACAAGGTGCACTGGGGTCGGCATGGCCTCTCTTCAGCATTCACTTACCCCTCCTGCTTCCTAAGGACTGCTTCTTTGGAGCCTCACAACCACCCTAGACTAAAAGTCAACATTAACACTGTGTTTCCAGAGTAGAGACCTGTAGGAAACCCACCAAGAAATATAATGATGGAAGATTGTGGACATCGAAGGAAACTGAGGCAGTGGTCAGCAAAGGCTGAACGTTGGATTCAGCCAGGTTTCCAAGCTTGAATGTGCTGTAAGTAGAAAGTAACTTTTCGGTGGACAGATATGAACTTGGCTTTGTGGGTACATTTCAGCAGGAACTAGTTCAAAGCCCTGTTCTGAGAACACAAATTTTGCGAAGCACTTCCTTGGGTGTGCTAAAATCCCACAGCTTGAGTTTGGGAAATTTGTCTTATGTTCCTGTGCCCTTTGTCTCCTGGCTGAGAAAGGACAGATCATAGTTTCATGCAAGGCCTCAGAGAACAAAAGCTTTCTTTAACATTCAAAAAATTGAGAGAGAGAGAGAGAGAGAGAGAGAGAGAGAGAGAGAGAGAGAGAGAGAGAGAGAGAGAGAATAAATAGGTGCGCCAAGACCTCTTGCCTCTGCAAATGAACTCCAGACACACGTGTAATTTTGTGCATCTGGCTTTTTGTGGGTGCTGGGAAATCAAACCCAGGCTGTCAGACTTTGCAGGCAAGCACCTTAACTGATGAGCCATCTCTCCGGCCTGGGAGCTTGCTCTTGATCTCTTCTCATCTGTGTTCTTGACCCCTGGCCAGCTGGAAGTTCTCCCAGCAAGGTTTACTGAACTGTCTAGTCCCAGCAACAGTAGAGAGCATTGGCTCACTTGTACAGAGCCTGAAATGCACAGTAACAATAACACCAATAATGAACTACTGAGGTGAAATGGGGATCCATTTGGCTGCAGGCAGATTGCCAAGGGCAGCTGTGCACAGGAGCTGAGTGACTGTAGCCTGGGGTGACCCAGGTCTATGAGGTGCATCCTGCCTCTCTGGAGCCTGCAGCTGCCCCAATTTCTAGTGTGTGTGTAGAGGGGTTTTGTTTTCATCTATCCTCAGAAGTCCTACTCATTTAGTCTTGCTGATTCTGCCATTTTGTTTTGGTTTTGATTTTTTGGAACAGGATCTAGTGTAACCCAGATTAGCCTTGAACTCATTATATAGCTAAAACTGACCTTGAACTTTGAGTCCCTCTGCCCCCATCTCCCAAGTGCTGGGATTATAGGCATGAACCAACATGCCCAGCTCCTGTTTTATATGTTTTTCAGATTGCGTCTCCCTTTGTAGTCCAGGTTGGGCTTAAACTCTCAATCCTCCTGCCTCTGCCTCCCCCTCCCAAGTGCTGGTGTTACAGGCATGTGCCACCAAGCCCAGCTTGGTTCCCCTTTACCAACTCAGCTGCCCAGTTGCTCAAGACTTCCAACTGCCTTGGCTAGATGTGAGAACACATTATAGGACAGCCATATCTCCTTCCCCCTCAGCATAGTGAACAAGTGGACCAGAAAACCACATGGTTCCAGTAGCTTTACTCTGGGTAGCAGTGGGCGTGCCTCACATTCGTCATGGCTCAGCACGCTCTCCTCCATCCTCTCACACCATCCCCAGCTTTCCGATGGGGAAGCTGAAACCTAGAGCCTAGGGTCACATCTAGAAGGAGACGGAACCGGGATCACAACTTGCCCAGTAGGTGGAATCCGAAGAATATTCTTTCCTGCTCCGTTAATCACTGTATAATGCAGGTGTGCTCGACCTGCAGCCTACGGGCCATATGCAGTTGAGGAGAGCTGTAAATGTGGCCCAACATAAAATTGTAACTTTAATTTAAACATCATGAGATTTTTTTTTTTTTGCATTTTTTGGTAACTTGATTACAGTGGTCTCAAGTACAAACTTTATAGATGACAACATGATGTTGCAATGTGAAAACGTTGGACAGGCCTGGGAGCTACTTTTCGGAGAACTGCTTTTATAACAACTCATTAAAATGTTAGCTCCATAGAAGGGAGGGATTATTCTGTCTGTTTTACCAAGGAAAAACCAAGGCCCAGTGAGTTTAAACAACCTGCTTGCTGTCACTTAGGTCCTTAGTGGTAGAGACAGATTCAGCCTGGCCACCTGGATCCAGAGTTAGTCCCCTCCCTTTGTGAGACACAATCTCTCTGAGCTTCAACATCCTAAGGTGGCCAGCATAAGCAGTGCCTTGAGATCCTGTCCTGGGCCAGCCTGGCTCTGTTAGACCCTGTCCTTGAACCCCAGGACTTTGCAAAGAAGATCAAATAGGTGGATGGCCATGAGGCCTTTCCAAGAGCAAGACGAAGGTCATGTCTGCCTTGGATCTCTACTTTTATTTCTTTTCGGCCCCATGTTTTAGGTGTGTGTATATGTGCATGGTGTGGATGCGCATGCACGGGTGTGCAGGTGCACATGGAGCCATAGGTTGACGTCAGGTATCTTCCTTGATTGCACTTCACTTTACGTACTGAGGCAGGGATCCTTACTGACCCCGGAGAGCTGAGTCAGCTGGATGAGCTAGCCAGCTTGCCCTGGGGACCCCCCTGCTTCCTCCGCCCTAGTTCAGGGAATACAGACGGATCACCACACTCACCCAGCTTAAAAATATATACATTCTTGGAAGCAGTGTCTCCCTCTACCCCAGGCTGACTTAGAACTCACTCTGTACCCCATGGTGATCCTCCTACCGAAGCATCACGCCAGACCACCCAGCTTTTATGTGGACACTGGGGATCCAAACTCTGGTCTTCATGCTTGCACGGCAAGTGTTTTATCCACTGGACCATCTCCCAAGCCCTCCATGTTTACTTCAGAAAAATATCACAGAGTTCCTTTCTGTAAATCTTTACAATGTACAGGCCTCATGCTGTCAGGGAAGGCTGAGAAATAGTCAAGGCCTGCCTTTGACTTTATCTCTTTAGATAGAGGAGAAATCCACAGTCATGTGGGATCCAAGGAAAGCCAAGCTTTTGACACTATCCAGCTCTGCCTGCTGGGAAAGACACTGGCTGGACCAGAAGATGACCACAGAGGCCTGACTTAGGGCTACTGAGATGCATATGGAAAGAAAGCCAGTTGCCCCAAGCTGTGCCTGAGAGTTCCACAGGAGCAAGAAGGTGTCATCCAGGGCGTCTGTCAGAACGATCAGTTCTTCTGGGCAAAGTTGGGGTGGGGGGCTATTGCAAAGCCTGGGATCCCCGTGGGCCATAGACTCAGCACCTGTTCTCCCTGGGTTCAAGGCCATCCCAGGCTCACAGTGTGTTCTAGAGAGCTCATGTTCTTCCAAACAGACACAGTTTATGGGAGGAAAAAGGGATTTATTGAAGCTTACAGATCCAGGGGAAATTCCATAATGGTGAAAGTGGCTGGCCCCCTTTCACAGGTTCAAACAGAGAGAAAACCCATCACCAGCACCCCACATACAAGCAAACAGCAACAAACTCCTGACAGAGTTCAGACTGCCCTCTGTATACCTTAGGCTGGAATATCAGATCCGACCCCAGTAACACCTTAGGGCTGGACCCTAGGATCCACCCAAGGTGACACCTCCTCCAGCCAGGAGGCTGGAGACGGGTTTTTAATAAAACTCCTGAATCTCTTGGGGGACATCCATTCAAACTACCACAAAGTGCAAACTCAGGTAAGATTATAAATGTCAGTGCCAAGAAGACTGAGTGGGATCTCACTGGGAGACAAAGGGCAAGCTATTAACTCCTCTATATCCATGGCAACCTGTTCCATGAAATGGAGCTCATGACAGTCTGTATTTTCTTATGGGGCTCTTACAAGGGTTAGACACAACAATACATAATCTCAATGCCAACTCTGATCTATAATGCTCTACAAATGGACAAATGGCAGCTATTATGAAAATTTTTAAATCTGAATTTTTGGTATGTATGGTGTTGTGTATATATAATGCATGTATGTATCATGTATGCACATGTGTATGTAATTGTCACACCCTGTGTGCACATGTGCAGAGGCCAGAGGAGAATGTCATTCTTCCAAGGCAAAGTCTCTGAACCCAGAGTTGCCATTTTCTTGGTTGGTCTGGTTGATCAGAAAGCCCCAGTG
>PVHP010028166.1:0-23320 GCA_004024765.1 Zapus hudsonius | reverse complement strand
TCCTTCCTTCCTTCCTTCCTTCCTTCCTTCCTTCCTTCCTTCTTTCTTTCTTTCTTTCATTCATTCACCTAAAGACAAGGTCTCATATAACTCATGCTGGCTTTGAGCTCTCTGTAGCTGAAGATGACCTTGATCTTGGGATGTTCCAAGTGCTAGGACTATAGGCATGCATCACCACACCCAGTTTATGTGATGCTGGAAATTGTATGCAGCGCTTTGTGCATGCTGGGCAAGCACTACCCACTGAACTCCATCCCCAGCCTTGGCGGTTTCTAAAAAACATACTCTTATTAAATGACTCTACTGACTATTCTTTCATATATTTGTCCAAGAAAATTGGTTTTCTGTTTGTTTGTTTTTAACTAAGTAGCCCAAGTACTAAGTTGTTTTTTTTTTTTTGGGGGGGGGGTTCAAGGTAGGGTCTCACTCTAGCCCAGGCTGACCTGGAATTCACTATGTAGTCTCAGGCTGGCCTTGAACTCATGGTGATCCTCCTACCTCTGCCTCCCCAGTGCTGGGATTAAAGGCGTGCGGCACCACGCCCGGCTAAGTTGTTTGTTTTAAACTAAGTAGCCCAAGCTAGCCCTGAATTTGGAATCCACTTGCCTCAGTGTCCCAAATTCTGGGTCTAACAGAAAAGAATCTGCTTTTATCCCAACACTTGGGAGCAGAGGTCGGAGGATCACTGTGAGTTAGAGGCCACCCTGACACTAGAGAGTGAGTTCCGGGTCGGCTTGGGCTAGAGTGAGACCCTCCTCGAAAACAAACAAGAAGAAGAATCTGCCTTTTTTAAAATCACTGAGTATGAATTCCTATCTCTGCCTTTTTTAAAATCACTGAGTATGAATTCCTATCTCATGTTTAAATGCACCTCATTCTCCATTCATAATGACTGAGGAATTTGACATTGTAAAGGAAAATTCTCTATATGTTTCTACTACCAAGAGCGTCTCTTTGTATTTTAGTTTTGTAATTTTAATTACACTTCCCACCTAGACTGTAGAACTGGTTACTTTAGTTTTTGCAGTACTGGGGATGGACCTAGGGACTCCCTCAAGATAGCCAAGTGCCCCACCACAGGGCTACATCCCTGGCTCTCGTACTAATTTAAAAATTTTATTTATTTGAAAGAGAAAATATGAACATGTTAGGCCTCTTGCCACTGCAAATAAATTCCAGGTGCGTGCACTACTTTGAGCCTTTGAGTCCGACTTTCTATGAGTATTGGGGAATTGAATGTGTTGGCAGACTTTGCAAGCACTTTAACCACTGAGCCACCTCCCAGCCCTAAATTTTACTTCTTAAACCTTGTGTTGTTCACAGAAAATCCATCGACCACCCTGATGCCTCCTTCGAACGCCGTTTTAAGCACCAAAGAAATCACCCCAGTGGCAAAAAATGGAGTTGAGGTACTAACCTGAAATGCAGTATAAGGAGGAGCATTCATTCTAAATTGAGTGAGATGTATCTGCTTGATTTACTCTTGAAGAAATATTTGAGTCACATTATTTCAGCTTAGAAAACATCTGAATGGCTTTTTAAGATGTGTGGTTGTAGGCCAGACCAAAGGTGGCATGCATCCTTAATCCCAGCACTTGGGAGGCTCGTGTAGGAGAGTTGGTTGTGAGTTGGAGGCCAGTCTGGAGCTCCATTGTGAGTTCCAGGGCAGCGTGGCCTAGAATGAGTCCCTGCCTTAAACTACGACAACAAACATCAACAAAAAATGTGCTGTGGGCAAGAATTTTGAGCATTAGCCATTGTTGATAGGGATGTTGAGCAAATTAGTACATTTGGAAACAGAATTTAGAGATCATATAGGCTGGAAGGCAGAGGAAGGGGCATTACTGTGGTTAGAGGCCAGCCTGGGACAATAGAGTGAGTTCCAGTAAAGCTTGGGCTACAGTAATATTCTACCTACAAAACAAAACAAAAATCCCTTAAATCATAGTAGGTTAGCTACCCAGAATGTCTGAGACCTACCTTGTTCTTGGTTAGTACAGGAATCTTAACTCCAAGGGCTGGGGATGTGTAGATCAGTGGTACAAGGCTTACCAAGTAGACATAAAGGCCCTGGGTTCCGTCCCCAGCACCATAAAAAGTAATATTTAGCTTCAAAAGAGCCTCGTGCTTCACAAGCTTGGGTCCAGTCTCATTGCTTTGATGAAAGGACTGATGAATGAGAAATAAGTTTGTGTCACTGCAGTTGATCACGTTAAAGCAGTCCCCACCGAAGGAGCTTGGTCAACTTACTTGCAAATTTACCGATGTGTTTGTAGGAGTCTTGTTCCTTCGAACACTTGCCACCTCTCCCAGAGCCGCCACCACTCCTCCCCGAGCTGGCTGACAAAGTCTTAGACACACTTCCTCCTCAAAAGCCTGAGCTGAAAGTGAAGCGGGTTCTGAAGCCCTGGGGCATAGCCCTGAGGTGGAACATCCCCAAGGTCAACCCCAAGTGTGCTCCGGTGGATAGCTATCACCTCTTCCTGTGCCACGAGAGCTCCAAGGACAAGCCCTCGTGGAAGAAGGTTGCCGAGGTTAAAGCCCTCCCGCTGCCCATGGCCTGTACTTTATCTCAGGCTTTTACTGCCAGCAAGTACTATTTCACCGTCCAGCCAAAGGACATCTTTGGACGGTATGGACCGTTCTGTGATATAAAATCTCTTCCTGGGTTTTCTGAAAACCTTACCTAAGAGTTAGTTTTCAATGTTTGTATGTTATATACTGAATGCTGTTTTGGTGTTTCTCAGCGAGTTCTCGGTTTATAATGTTACTACTTGCCACTGTCGGGCCGTCCAGATTGTGAACCCTTTGTGGGGACAGCCCTTCCGTAGGCTACCAGTGCCATTCCATGAGTGTAAGCCCCGTTCCGTGTGTACCTGAGACTTGTGCACCCCGGAGCTGCTGCTGTGGACAGATAGCAGCTGTCGATGGCTTACGTAGCTACAGGAAAGCAAGGCCTTAGTGAAGCTAGGTCATCCTGGGGTGCATCCGTCATGAAGTAGCGCAAAGAGATGTCTTTGCATTTTCTTGGAATGAAGTGAATTTATTTTGTGCTCATTATTGTTTTTATATTTGGTTATGTTAGTCATTGAATGAAGTAGTCTGGCTGTTTTGCCCTAGTCTCTGTATGTTTACAGAAAATGTGTTAAACCTTGTGTGCTGTGCACACAGAAACGTAGTTTCTCATAAAACACTTCCCAGCCTGCTGTCTAGTTTGGGAAGGAATTGCATTCGATACAAGGCTTTGATTTGCCAGTTCGTTTTCCTTTGCTGGTTCCTGCCGTCATCAGCGCTCCTGAGAACACACTAAGGGTGCTAATAGTTGGACTTCACGCACCTCTCCTGGGGGAAGTCTGATGTGAGGAGCAGGCAGCCAAGGCAGTGGTGCTGAATAGAGACTTGACATATCTTTTTGATGTTGAAAACAAATTGTTCTAAAGCAATTAAGAACAAATAAAAGTTTGTTTTTAAAGTGGAGCATTCTTTCCTGATACAGAACACAAGTGAGTCTCAGCTTTGGTTTGTTACAAAGTGTGACATTTGTCATACTTGGATCTGCATCTGGGTGAGGTGACATGCTGGCTCATGTCCCCTTCAGGCATTGGTGTGGAGGGCACCCTGCTGCACAAAATAAAGAATTTCTCCCTGGATGTGATGCTTTAGCAGTGTTCTGGTGCCCTTAACGAATGTGAGAACACATCCCCATCTGGAAAGCAAATAGGTTTACAAGCCTCAGGCAAAAGTGTTCCTGATCTATCACAAGATGCCCAAAAGTAGGCTGATAAGAGATCTCTGTGTGTGTGGAGGGGGCGGAGGCTTGACCAACTTCATATTTATTGCCTTTTGGAGGAAGAGGAACTAGATTCCTGTTGTAGTTACCTCATCATTGCTGATGTGAGGGAAGTTTTTACTTTGGCTTATAGTCTTGAGTGGAAGCTTCCTGATGGCAGGAGCAGAGGCTGGACATCACCTCTGCCACAGCAGGTAGAAAACAGCACCAGGAGAGTGACTCAAACTCTGGCAAGGGGGAGCCGGCTATAATACCCCTAAAACCCATCCCAACTCCACACCACCATAGGCTTCACCTCCCAAATTTCCACCAGCTGGGGACCAAGCATTCAAACCCTGAGTTTCGGGAGGCCATTCAATTCAAACCACAATTCCCAACTGTTAATATTTCAGTGGCACCAGAAGAGAGCCGGCCCAAGGACAAGAAAAGTTCCACTACATGGCACAGAGAGCTAATGCCCACCTCCATGAAATACTGCCTGTACTTGTAATTCAGTTGGAAACCTCTGTCTCTCCAGTAAGCAGCAAACCAACTGTAGAGCTAACATTGAGTGTGTTGATGAAATGATAGTGATAATGGTCCGCAGAATCCCCGAGAAGCCTACAGACAGCCTTGGAAAATAGGCAGCAGAGACAGCACTACAGTAACCCATTAAAGTTTCAGACTTGAGTATTTTGCCCTCACCCTGTGATAATACACATTACATGACCGTTTTCAGAAAGCTCGTCCAAGGTCACAACTCCAGTGAACGAGACAGGATTTGGAGCCGCCGTAGTTCGTGTGTTCACTGTACACCGTGCTGCCCTCCTGGGTGACCGACCACAGAAGAGTTCACACTTCCTGTCCTTGTGGTCTTGGGGCTCCACACCGAAGCCCAGCTACACAAACTGAGGCAGCAAAGCAAGCCTGGTATTTTCACCTTCAAGGAGAGATGCCCCCCCCACACCTTTGGAGACGGGATGGCTGTGGTGGCGGATTGTGTCCCAGTAGCTAAGAATACCATGTTTGCCAGAATTTGTCTCCCTGGCTGACTCACTGCTTGTATTGGTTCCAAAACTGTCTTGAGGTCTGGAAGGAGACGTGAATTGGTGCTGTGCCTTCTGAAGTTGGTTGCATCATGGCTGGTTGCTGCTGAGCCAGGACAGGCAGCAGCAGTGGGCGCACGCACCTCGCTCCACACTGGACACGGGGTCCTTGTGCTTACCTTCCACATCTTGGCAGCATGGACTCCAGTCACTAAGGTGCCAGGGGGTGTGTTGGGGTGTGCTGGCAGGGAAGGGGAAGAAGGATGACCAAGTGGGAGGGAATCGGAATTCTTTGAAGTCCTCTTTCAGTGATAGCAAGCCAGGCAGGAATCTGGCTCTCCTGGACTTTTCAGGATAGCAGGGGGAAGGCTTTTGGCATACTTCTTTTTAAAATATTTTACTTATTTATTTGCATGCAGAGGGAGGGGAGAGAGAAGGAGGGAGGGACTGAGGGAGAGAGAATGGGTGTGCCAGGGTCTCTCTCCACTGCAAACTCCAGATGCATACATAAACTGTAATAGTGTAACCAGAGAGGGACTCAGGGAGACCACTGAGACCCCAAAATGCAGGAAGGAAGGAGTCTTTATTAGCCAGCTGGTGATTACACCCAGGATTCAGGAAGCAAAGTCCAGCCCCGAGCTCACCTATAGGGCCCATATTTATACAGAAAAACCATAAGATTTTGTTTTAGAGGACACAATTATCAGCATTACAAAACCTCAGTGGAGGAGTGCATTAAGCCATAGCTGGGCAAACACCTTTGCCTTGCCTCACAGTTGCTAATAAGGTGTGTGGGGGGTGTCTAGCAAGTGATGTTTTGCTCCTTAAAACAGGTCTGGTTTCCTCTAGATGTAAGAGGTCACACAGAGTTGTTCTTATGTATTGAGAGCTCTGACACATGTTAGCCTTTAATCTTTTTTGTTGTTTTGTTTTTCGAGGTAGGGTCTCTCTAGTTCAGGCTGACCTGGAATTCGCTATGTAGTCTCAGGCTGGCCTTGAACTCACGGCAATCCTCCTGCCTCTGCCTCCCAAATGCTGGGATTAAAGGCGTGCACCACCACGCCAAGCTTCAGGGAAGCTTCTTGCTTCAGCACCTCAGCCTTACATTAACACCTGATGGCCCAGTTCTACTGTGAACGAATACTCAGGACTGGAGGGGGCCCATCCTTTGTTCCCCATTGGGCTGCCCCACTCCTCATTCCAATGTTGGTGGGATGGGCATGGCCAGTCCAGCAGTCCTGACTTAGGGAAAAACAGGTCTCCAACAGATAAGCCAACAGATAGATGCTGGTATTAAGCATCTTCAGTTTTCCACTGATGCACTCACCCCATGCCCAGGTTGAAAATTCCCAGCTGAAGTAGCCTAGACCTAATCTGGTGTCCCAAGGAGGGATTTGTGTAGCCTGCTGTTTCTATGCTAATAAGTCAAGGGCTTTCAAAGAGACCTTACCAAAGGTTTGAGACAATTTAGACCAGAAAGGAATGAGAATCAAGTAACTCCTGGTACCATAAACTGTTTGACTAGAATCCCCGGCTTACAACTCTGCTCACTGAAATGGAGCATGACCCCAGACCCAAAATCGAACAGACACTGAAAGGTCTGGAGAGTCAAAAGGAAACTTTATTCGGAGGACCGGCCAGAACTGACTCTACTCGGGAGAGAGTCAGCCACCAGTTCTGGTAGTTCGGGGTTTATAAAGAAAAACCCACATCCTTTACTATGTAGCAAGAGCAAGCTTGTGGACAGAAGTGGAAAAAAGCAGTTAGTTATTTACCAGGCAGCACCCTGCCTATTTTGAAAATATCTTTTAGTTCTCAGAAATAATTATCTCTGGGGCAAGAACCAGTTTTTGAAACTTACAGTAAATTTAACATAACCACACAGTCATGACCTGGTCATGGTCTGGTGCAAACAAATTGTTTTCCTTACTTGAAGAGCAATGGTTGGTTTAACTATTTCATTCCCCACTGGTTTTAATCATATGAATCAAATCTTTGATTCATTTGTAATTGCATCACCATTCGTTTTATAGAAGAAACATGTTTCTTAAATAAAGCTTTTATGGCACAGGGGTCTACTATAAGACTTATGAGGAGCAATATCATGTATAAAGTTAGACTAAAACATATGAGTTATCAGAAAGTGTCATATTTCCTAATTTTCTTATATTATAGTTAAGTTAGAGTGGGCTGTTTCATTTCTAGTGGAACATTCTCTAACAGGGAAACAGTTCCTGGCAAGGCACAATAACAGAGGCGAGAATTAGCAGTTACTTCTGGATCAGCATGACTGATCACAGTGTACCCATTTCTTTTTTTTTAAATATTTTATTCATTTTCAAGCAGAGAGCTACAGAGAATGAGAGAGTTAGAGAGAGAGAGAGAGAGAACACCAGGGCCACCACCTTGTGGGTTTGGCCTATGTGAGTACTGGGGAATTGAACCTAGGGCCTTAGGCACTGGAGGCAAGTGCCTTAACCACTGAGCCATCTCTCCAGCCCCCCATTTCTTTATGTCCTTGTTTTTATTTTTCCCAATTATTAAACATATTCATATTTTTATGTTCATATCAGCAGTGAGCCTTGTAAAATGGTGAACCTGTCTCAACTGGCTCAGCTGGCCCCCTTTTTCTCCTCTTTTTAGGATTTGCTCTAACACCCTGCATAATAAATTGCCATTTAAAGTTCATAAAACAGAGGCTTGCTTCGATTCAGCTAATGTCCTCAGGACTCAGTATTCACCCGTTCCATAGTCAAGGATTTGAAGGCCCCTAAAAAGAAATGGGGGGATGAAATAGTTAATATAACACCATCCTGTCCTAATGGACTCCATTAGGTGCCTACACGGGTGCCTTTCAGCCATTAACTCCCCCAACTGACCCCCTCCCCAGATAACCTCATCTGCATTGATATGGACCCAGAGGTCTAATCAGAATGGCTCCAGGATGTATGGGCCAAGCATCTTCAAGGATGTCCAGCACTGATTGTCATTATGATTATGTAACAGGAAAGTTGGGGTTCCTTGTTAGTTCCAATGCACTTTTAAATTTAAGAGTACCTGGATTCTTGTCATATAAAATTAGAGAATTAAAATTATAGACCATCAGTGGATAAGGTATAGTGGGAGTGTTGTGGGTGTGCTGGGGGTTAGAGTTTAGATAACACCCAGCAAAGAATCCAAATGAGGAGCCAGGCGTGGTGGCGCACACCTTTAATCCCAGCACTCAGGAGGGAGAGGTAGGAGGATCGCCATGAGTTCAAGGCCACCCTGAGACTACATAGTGAATTCCAGGTCAGCCTGGACTAGAGCGAGACCCTACCTCGAAAAACAAAACAAAAAAATCCATATGCGCCCCAAAATTTAAGGAGTACCCGAGTTCTTGTCTACAAAGTTAAAGAATTAAAATCATAGACAACCAGATATTAAGGTATAGTGGGAGACTTTATTATTTAAGGGAACATGGGGACTTACAGAGTTCTCCAGCCACCAGTGTGGGGAGGACACGTGGAGAATTTAACAGAACTTATGCTGTTCAGCTAAACAAGCAGAAAGTGGAAAGATCATTCAGGTGGAAGAGAAATCCAGCCCCTCACCACAGGCTGTGGTGGGGGCTGGGGAGACCTTACCAGTCCCTGGAGAGTCAGAGGTCCTTCTAGGCCATGTGGGTGAGGAAGAGGGGCTGGATTAATTGTTCAGTCAGTATTCCCTGCCCTAGGTGGGCAGGGAGACCATTGATTGGTTCATACCTGTTGCAGTCAGCTTTCTAGTTGCTGCGTAGAAAGAACCCAAACAAAAGCGGCTTGTGGAGGAATGGGTTTATTTGGCTTATGGACTCTAAGGGAGACTCCATCCTGGCAGGGAAGATGATGGCATGAGCAGAGGGGTGGATATCACCTCCGCCACAGCACTGCAAACAGCGGCAGGAAGGTGTTCCAAACACTGGCAAGGGGAAGTTGGCTTATAACCCCATAAGCCTGCCCCCCAACAACACAGCTCCAGCGAGGTTCTAATACCCAAACTGCCATCAGCTGAGGATCGATCTCTGAGAACACATTCATTTGTTTGTGGGGGACACCTGGATCAGAACATGACAATACCTGATGTATACCTGCATCTGTATTCCAACTCTGGGCCCAGCAAAGCTGGGGAGAGGGCTGCACCACTGATGCTAGGTTTTAGCGCCTAGGTTTGGGCTCTGGCTAGAGACACCTCCCACTCAAGGGGCAGGTGTCTATGGAGCTGCCTGACCGTCACAGGAGGCTTTATTTAAGAGGACAAAAGGAGACACTACAGAGATCTCCAGCCACTAGTGAGGAGAGAGCACACGTGTTAGCCACATGGCTGTGAAGTCAGGGGATCCGGGCTGGCTGCCAAGTGAGAAAAAGAAGGGAAAATACAAGAGGGTTCCCATCATGAGGGCAAAAATGGTTCGTGTGGGAAAGAAGCCCCTGGCCCCTCACTTAGGTTTACCTAAACCTGGAGGTTTAGATGTCTCTGCTGGCCAGCCATGCGGGAAAAGGGATGAGCCCTTCCTGCCCCAGGTAACTATATCCCTGGCCCAGGTGAGCAGAGAGACAGCTGGTTGGTCTGCCTTTGACCAATCAGTTTCAGGATTAGGCTTGAGCTCTAGAAGAGACCCCTCCCACTCAAGAGGAGGGGGATCAGGTAAGGCAAGAGATCCAAGGACACTCCTGGTTACCTTTGGGTCCCAGTGACCCTAACCTGTCACAATTTTATGGTCTTTTGTCTTTGAAAAACGCTGTATCTCTGAGTTTTCTTCACTGAGAGATCTCAATTGCCGGCTTAATAAAAGGGACTCTTATTGGCTTGAATAGAATGGTGGTCTGTAATTCTCTCGTGTGATGCTAACACTAGACTAGCCTTGAATTTGGTTCCTAGCCAAGGATGACTTTGAATTCCCAATCATCCTGTCACTGTTAGGTTCAATGACCCCCTGAAGACAGACCACCAGAGACACCAGAGACTCGAGTCAGAGCAAAGGCAAGGGTCGCTTTATTCAGGCAGGTTCGAAGCTGGACCACAGCCACACAGCCAAGTAGCTAGCTGGGAACTGTGGCCCCGAGCACCCAAACGGAAACCTTTTTAAAGGTTGAAGCAAGCAAGCATTCCTTATGGTTCACACAAGTTCTTATCTTAAATGTCTATATTTTTGGGTCTGGGGGTGAGGGTCAGGGTATGCCTGCAGAAGCATGTGTACAGAAGCAAATACGCAGTTAAGCTAAGTTAAAAGGATATGGATATTTGTTTGATCTGACTAGGACATCTGTTTGACCAGATGTCTGGCGATCGATCATTCTTTTCTTCCCACTCTCCTATAGAATAGGCATTCTCACAAAAAGCAGAAAATGGCCATTAGACTTCCACTCCTACTTGACTCCTACCCGTTAATTGTACATCTGGTATTTTCCTTGGGACCTAGAGCTCGGACACTTTCCCAGGCTAAAGATAGAAGTTTGAACTAAGCAGCTTGTACTTGGCTATTCTCTATTCTATTTTACAAGAGTCTCCATTTCTTTATTTTAACCATGCTTTAAATTTTACAAGTATATTTCACCCTCACATCACCACCTCCTCAGTATTGGGATTATAGGTGTGGTGGTGGTGGGGCTTGAGCCCAGGGCCTCGTGCATGCTAGGCAAGCACTCTACCTGAGGCACATCCTCAACTGTTTCTCATTTCTCTCTCTTCCCCCGAAACCAGGTAGGGTCTCACTCTAGCTCTGGCTGACCTGAAACTCACTCTGTAGTCCCTGGCTGGTCTCAAACTCACAGCAACCCTCCTACTTCTGCCTCTCGAGTGCTGGGATTAAAGGTGTGCTCCATGCCTGGCCCGTTTTTTTCTTTTTAATTAAATTAAATTAAATAATTGTGTGTGTGTGTGTGTGTGTGTGTGTGTGTGTGTGTGTGTGTTATTGATACAAATGACACAGCTCTCACCTCAAAGAGGATAAGAGATAGTTTTTATTCTGAAGCCAAATGTGAATGACCATGGCCCGGGAACACAGATTTAGGTTACCCTAGTTCCGTGTTCAATGTATGAACAATTTCATGAAGGTTTTATAGTTACAGAACAAAAAAAGTCATAAACCAAGGCACTTTTTAATCCATTGGTTGACCACCGGGTAGGTGGGTTATAGCAAAGGGAGGGTTTGGGGGGATTTTCCACCACAGGCTTCAGATGCTGTCTGATGACATTCTTAGCCCTTGGGTTGGTGGAAGCTGGCACATTCCAGAAAGGTCACATCGGTCAGACGGAGGTAAACAACAAAAGGCTATTAAGGGGCAAAAGGTAGGTATTTTGCGTCTGGAAGTTTGCCCTGTAAGCAGTCCTCTCCTTCCTTTGGCTCTTACAATCTTTCCACCACCTCTTCTGCAATAGAATCTGAGCCCTGGGAAGTGTGATTGGAGATGTCCCAGTGCTGAACACTCCACTGTCACTTCTCCTCAGCGCTATGGTGTCTTTTGAGTTACCCAGTGGTCACAGCCATCTGAAAAAGAGAAGCTTCTCTAGACAAGAGTGAGAGTAGCGTTATTCTAGGGGTATATTTGCTTTTATTTTATTTTTTTTAATTTATTTTTATTATCCATAATGAGTTACAACATTTAGTGGACAAACAATGAGTTGTTATCCCCAATTCCCCACTGCCCTCCCCTCCCCCCTCCACTGGATAACCTCCTCCATGGGTCGTCTGGATCAGTCCTTGTGACAGGGGACCATGGATAGCCTAGTATTCAGCCAAGTTCTCCTGGCCATGCCTCTGGATAATCTCCCCCACCACGGCGCTCACAATCTTTCCGCCCCCTCTTCCGCAGAGTTCCCTGAGTCGTGGTGGATGAATAATAAGTTTGCTTTAAGGTTGTGAGCTTAGGGGTCTTTGTGTCGAAAATCGTTGGTTTCTGTTCCACTGGCTAATCCTGTGTTGATTTAATGGCTGTGGCAGTGGGCTCCTTGTTCATCTCGTCATTCTCTGCGGAGTTCCATTTGGATCCTCCATTGTATGACTGTGGTGGTCCCTCTCTTGCCAGAATCTCAGCTATCGGCCTACGGTCGGTTGGTAGGATTAGGTGAGCCCCAGCACTCTCGCTGCATCCTGAAAGAGGTATATTTGCTTTTAAAAGTGGGCAACCAAGCCAGCTCTCAGTAATTCTTAAGGGCACATTCCGCGTGCTGTTAGGAAGAGCAGATCTTTGCCTCAAAAGTGGATTTCTTAGATGTGATTCTAACTTGAATGCTTCAATTTATTAACCCCCTGCTTGTATTTGGGGGAGATGACACGTTTCTAGAGAAGAGAAAGAGGGGTTTGTGTTACTCCTGGGGTCCTCCAGGAGTGGAGAGCATGGCGTCAGTGGTGCAGCCCTCTCCCCAGCTTTGCTGGGCCCAGAGTTGGAATACAGATGCAGGTATACATTGTGCAGCTGGCTTTATGTGGGTACTGGGGAATCAAACTTGGGTCCTTAGGCTTTTCAGGCAAGTGCTTTTAACACTGAGCTGTTTCTCCAGCCCAGATAAGCTTATTTTTTTTTTACAAAAAGTGTTTATAAGGCAGTTTGGTGGACATAATATATGCATTTAGCAGGTGTTACTCCCCTAGGGCTCATGACCTCCCCCACCATAGGTTTTTCAGTACCAGACATGTATTCCCTCCCGTGGAGCAAGTCTCCAGTCCAATTAGAGAGCAATTGGTTTCCCCACAATAGACGTGCCACTATTGCCCCAGTTGGCACATTTGGCCTGGCTGGCCTGTCTTAAGGCTTGCAAGGTCCACTGCTTTCACCACCGTTGATGGCTTCCCTCTCCCATAGGGCTGCAGGCAGCCATAGCTTTTTCCAGCTTTCTATCAGCTGGTTAACAGGGAGGAGGTTTCCAGCTCGGCTCCAGCTTGATTTCCCAGTGACCTGCAGCCCAAGCCTGTGGGCTCTTCAGCAATAGGGTCCAACCATCTCATTCTGGTGGGCAACCAAGAGCCTCAGCAATGTGGGTCTCAATTTCCAACTGAAACTGCCTAAAAGAAGCTAGCTTTCTCCAACCCGCCTTCAGAATGGCCTAGATTTCCCCTGCGGGTCCAAAGACAAGAAAAAGCCATTCACTTTGGGGTCCTGTGACCCTAAGCTGCCTAGGGAATTTCTATCTCCTCAATAAAGTCATTAAACTTATGGCCTAGCACTTTTATGGTGTGTGCCTTTTCCCAGCTCACTAACCCATTGCCATTCTCCAGTCTCTTTTTCTCTCTCTTCCTCCCTCCCTCCCTCCCTCCCTCTCTCTTTCTTTCTTTCTTTCATTGTTGTTACTTTTTTTTTTGAGGTAGGGTCTTTATTCTATCCCACGCTGACCTGGTATTCACTATGTCATCTCAGGGTGGCTTTGAACTCATGGTGATCCTCTTACCTCTCCCTCCTGAGTGCTGGGATTAAAGCCATGCATCACCACACCTATCTTTTTAAATAAGCTGTCTCTTACCTTCTTTTGTGTCCTTGGTGTAAGTCTTTGTGCTGGGACACAAGAACCTGGAAATCCCAGTGTGTCCATCCCCCCACCTGCCCCCAAGTCCCATCTATCTGATTTGACATATTTACAGGAGGCCAGTTATTCCTCTGGGTAGCGTAAGAGTCCAGGCTTGAGTGAGCTGGCATATAACCCAAGAGTCAGGAGAATTCACCACCGTTGAGCTAAAAGCTTTACAATATGATGAAGACAACCCAAGGCTCTACTTTCACTGGTTTGTTAAATTTTATAGCCTAATGTGTATGGAATTTGTTCATGAAGGAATCTGCTGCACACTGCCCCGCACTGTGGAACCCTCATGGAGATGACCTCTCCTGGCAAAGCGGCAGAGGAACATGACCTGTGTGGTGTGATGTGTCTGTGAGGACAGTCAGCAGGAGCAGAGGAACTGTTGTCTGCCAAATTACATCTGTGTCAACCAGGCTGGCCTTGAACTCTGGATCTTCCTGACTTCACAGGCACGTAATGCTATGCCTGGCTATAAATCATTTTGTTTTTAATTGAAATTTAAGTTGAAGACAGAAATCTACATATGCCAGGTCAAGATCAGTTGGACAAGACCCATGCATTGAAGGGGTTAAATATTGTGTCATTGACATGGAGGTTCTATGTAATCCTAAGAGATAAGTTTGAATCACTGGCCACCAGGGGGCAGCAGCGCCCCTTCTCATTTCTGCAGCTCAACTCAAACTGCTTTTTAATTTTTCTTTATTAAAAAATATTTATTTAGGGCTGGAGAGATGGCTCAGCGGTTAAGGCACTTGCCTCCAGTGCCTAAGGCCCTGGGTTCAATTCCCCAGGACCCACATATGCCAGACCCACAAGGTGGTGGCCCTGGTGCTCTCTCTCTCTCTCTCTCTCTCTCTCTCTCTCTCTCTCTGCTTGAAAATGAATAAATAAAATAAAATAAAAAAAAATATTTATTTACTTATTTGAAAGAAAGAGGGCAGACAGAAAGAGAGTGAGTGCGGGCACACCAGGGTCTCCTACCACCACAAATGATCTCCAGCCGCATGTGCTTCTGGGGAATTGAACCCAGGCAGTCAGGTCTTGCAAGCAAGCACCCTTATTCACTGAGTCATCTCTCCAACCCCAAACTGCTTCTTTAAAAAAATAAATAAAAATTATACATATGTATATGTATGTGTGTATGTGTGTGTATACCAGGGTCTCTCAACACTGCAAATGAATTGCAAATGCACGCACCACTTTACACCCAAATTTATGTGCGTTCTAGGTATGTGAACCCCAACTCCTGACAGATTTTGCAAATAAGTACCTTTCACTGTTGAAGCATCTCCCCAGCCCTTCGACTTTTTATCCTCTTAATGTTAGAAGTAGTTGATATTCACAATCCTAGATAATTCATTGTGCCAAAGTAGCGGATCTGCTAGCTGAGATCTGGCTAAACGTGACCTCTCCCTTCCCGTGGGCTTCTCCATTGGTCTTAGCTACTTTTCTTCCTTTCTTCATTCACAAATCCCCACTGGAATCTCCAGACAGGTCAGAAGGTGCCTCTCAGTTTGCTCTTCCTTGACCGAGCTATTCCAGAGCCTCAGTTCTACTTAGAAAAAAAAGTCCTTGCTGCTGCTGGGTTTTCTCATCAGGTCAAGCAAACATTCCTGTCCACACTGTCCAGCGGTGCTTGGATGAAGGCGAAATGAACACACAACATATGATTTATAGGAGGGTGGGGGGGTGCACCCTAGTGCTCCCTGAGCTGACTGTCCTTGAAGCTTTTATTCAGTTCCAGGCAGTCAGAGCTACTTAGGAGGAGTCAGAGCACAAGACAGAACAGATCAGATCATGATTGTTTGTTTAGGTTGATTTCATCAGGAAGTCTTTGGAGAAGCTGTGAGCTCCTGCCTTCAAGATGCTTCTGCAATCCAGAGCACAGCCTTCTCTCCTAAGGCTGAGCTTCTGCAAAGGTCACCCTGTTGCCAATTAACTTGACAGCCACATCTCCACTTTCCATTTTTTTTTTTCAAAAGCAGTCTGACAAACCAGACATGTTGTTGCTGGCAAGTAAGGATTTGTAGGTTGATCCCTCCGACTGCACAAAGAACGAAGTACAGATAATTCATCCAATGTCTCCAAAGTGGAGGCCAAGTGTTTGAAAACCAGGAAGATGGATTAAGCCAAGACAAATTGGTGGTGAGATCCTGCTGTAAAGATATCCTTTTAATATTGTTTTGTAAGACAAACACTGTTTGATTAATTAGGTCATGTAGTCAATTAATATTTATAATAATAATATAAATAAATAAGATGCCTTACAAATCCAACAACTCTCTCTTTCCTGCATTTGTCATGCTCTATAGTGCCCCAATCCCTTCTCATCTTCATTTATTTTGTGGTTTTTGTATTTGGACTGTATTGAAGACAACTCATTGTGTTCCATTAGCATATGAAATAATAGATTTCATTATGACATCTTCATACATATGTATCATTGTGCTTTGCTCAGGTTTGCTATTTCATCCCTCCTTCTCCTTCACGGACCCCTTCCTTCCCACAGTAGAATCCCTTCTAATTCCATGTTATGTAAGAAATAATGATATGCTTATTTCTCTTTCCCCTCCCCCTGTTTTATTTCCCCCTTTCCTCCCCCATAGGCCTCTACTTTCATACCATATAGATGTATAGATGTATATGTGTGGACATATTCAGATGACCTCAGAGAGAAGAGAGCAGCCCTAGAAGGAGGAAAGTTTGGGTGCCTTGGATCATAAGCACCCCTAATTTGGTCACCTGGCCTAATTTTTTTGTTTTGTTTTGTTTTTCGAAGTAGGGTCTCGCTCTAGCCCAGGCTGACCTGGAATTCACTCTGTAGTCTCAGGGTGGCCTTGAACTCATGGCGATCCTCCTACCTCTGCCTCCCAAGTGCTGGGATTAAAGGCGTGCGCCACCACGCCCGGCTCACCTGGCCTAATTTTAAGAGCTAAGTACCCCACAACGTATTCCAGAATGCAACAGGCCCACATCCTTCAGTCCACGCCCTGAAGGGCTTGGTAAAGTGGCAATTTCTGGGGACCCAACCTTGAGGCTCCCTTTTAACAAGCCTGGGGGTGCCCATGAATTTGTGTTCCCAGGGAATTCTAAGGCAGAGTGTCCATAGAACACACTTTTAGAACCTTTTTATTTTTTCCTAGCCAGCAAATCACAAGAATCTTTCCAAGTCCAAGGATACAGAAGTCAGGTGAAACCTGACCTCAGGGAAGGGCTTGTCTGGCCCACCAGCTCCCAGTGAGACAGAATAGAGAAAGCCAGACAGGGTTCAGCCAGGGATGGAAGCCCAGAGGAAAGCAGAAGATGCCAAACATCTGATTTCTCATCTTGGCACAAGAATGATCCCTCCTAACTTGGATTAGAACTCGTGTCTGACACTGATCTACGACGCCCCTTGCTGTCCACACTATGATCCCAGTCCCACCCAGACATGGGTGGACTCCATGACCCAGCCTCCAGATCTAATGACAAATCAGGTCTTTCCCTGCCTACCTGAACTAAACCCTGCTGGGGTTCTGCCCTCTTCTTTCTGAGACCTTCCCCCGTTCTGAGACCCTCTCATCTGTGTGGTCTGAGCTTCCCCCATGCGACTCTCAGGTCCCAGCCCCATTCTGCCTGGCAGGGTGGGGAAGGGAGACTTCACCCTGGCTTTTAATGTCTCTTTAATTCTGGTCTCTCTGCTCGATTCGTCTGATGGTCTTTAATTTACCACGCATGGATTCTCCCTCTGATCAGGCATGTGGGTTCTCTCCTTTGTCCTCCACTTACCCCTTGAGAAAGCAGAAGATCAAGAGTGCTCCCTCTGTAATCTCAACCTCCCGGCTCTGTTTCAAGGTCTCTGAACTTATTGCCACTCGGGATCTGCCACATGGACGCTCTCATGTGCCCGCAGCCCTTCTAGATCCTTCCTCAAAGCTTTCCACGTGTTTCCTCAGTTTTCCTAGCTCTCACAGGTTCCCGGCTTCATTCTAACTTTACTCTCTAAGCTTCAGTTTCTCATTAACTTCTACTTTTCTGAAATACATTTTCTACCTGAAAATGTTCCAGTCTTTCTTTCACGGTCCCATTTCCCTTTAAATAAACTCTACACGTTGTGATTTCTCCTCAAATAAACTCAATAATTCATTATTTGTCCTTCTTGGTTCTGTCTTTATTATTCTTCATTAAAGATTAGGAAAGGACCCAAAACTTGGGATTTATTAATCTGGGGGACCCCCACGAACCCTCTGGCCTGCATTCTCTCACCCGCCAGGCAGGCTGAGCCTGGGGGCCACACTACTCTAGTGAAGGCTCCAGATCCTTCTGGAAGCACCCCACAGCCCAGCTCTTGTCTTCATCCAGTGCCTGTCCAACTGCCACTGCACACTTCCATCTTCTGCTCGTATTTCCATGAGAACAGCTGCCACTTCCAGGAAGTCCTCCAGGTTCAGTCCACTGCTCATGTCTCACACAATCCTCCCTCCCTCCCTCCCTCCCTCTCTCTCTCTCTCTCTCTCTCTCTCTCTCTCTCTCTCTCCCCCCCCCTGGGTCTCATGTATCCCAGGCTAGCCTTGAACTTGCTATGTAGCCAAGAATGACCATGAACTTCTTTTTCTTAAAGACTTTTAAAAACGTGTATATATACGTGCTGGTTAAGTTCGGTTGTCAACTTGATCTGTTTAGTAACCCACAGGCATTCCTCTTGGGTGGGTCTCAGGTTGCTTCCAGGAAGGATTAACAGAAGGAGGAAGTCCTTCCTCCAGGGTGAGCCCTTCCCCCAGAGTGGGCAGCCCTTCCAGAAGGGGCCCTTATGTAAGGAAGCTCTGAAGAAAAGTCTCTCTTCCTCCCACCTGGCTGGCAGTGCAGCCTGCTGGCGACGCCTTCACTGGCACAGGCATCCATCCTGCTCAGCTGTCCTTCGTCGGCATTGGAACCAAGTTTCCTCAGCCTTCCAGCCTGGACTGAAGACCAGCTCCCCCAGGAAGCCTCAGGCCTTCAGTGCTGGAACAGGACTGCTGAGGCCTCCAGCCATGTTCCTTGACTCTCGAGCCTGCAGACTGCTATTGTGGGACTGCCATAAACTAATCCAGTAAATCTCCTTTTTAATATTGGATTAGTTTATGGCTAAGTAAGTGCTTTATCCACTGAGCATCTCCCCAGCCCCGACCTTGAACTTCCCGTCTTCCTGCCTCCATCTTTTGAGTGCTGGCATTACATGAGTACTGCGGAATCGAACCCAGGCCATTAGGCTTTTCAGGCAAGTGCCTTAACCACTGAACCATCTGTCCAACCCCTAAATAAAAACATATTTTTACTGGTATCTATTGGTGATATGCAACATCACTTCCAGGTTTACGGGGTGCCAGGGATTGAACACAGGGCTTCCTGCATGCTGAACACTACCAGCCGAGCCGCACCCCAGCCCTCGTTTCCTTTTCAGCTCTCTGACACAGGGTCTTGCTGTGTGTCCCTGGTGTGAACTCTGCAGCTCAGGCTGTCCTCAAACACATAGCAATCCTCTTGCCTCAGCCGCCCAAGTCCGGAGATGGTCTTCATTGTGACAAGGTGGTGTAGGAGAGTGTTCTGTTGACATCTGGGGGATGACAGAAGCCAAGGATGTTGGGAGACACCTGACAGAGCCCACGACAGCCCCATTCCAGAATATTCTTTAGCCCTAATGCCCACAGGGGATCCATAGAGCATTTGCTAGGAGCACTCTCAAAAGAATACATGGAGGGCTTGAGAGATGGCTCAGAGGTTAAGGCACTTGCCTCCAGTGTGGAAGACCCCAGGTTCAATTCCCCAGTACCCACATGTGCCAGACCCAGAGGTGATGGCCCTGGTGTTCTCTCTCTCTCTCTCTCTCTCTCTCTCTCTCTCTGTATTTCTCTGCTTGAAAATGAATAAATATATAAAAATATATATTTCTCTGTATCTGACAAGGACAGACAAGCCAAACTTTAAGACTGAAATCCACAAAGGCTCAAGTTCCTTATAGAAAACAGGGTGTGTTTTCCTAGAACCTCCCCAATCCTTGTACCGAGATCATCTCTAGATGACGTATAATCCTCAATGACAATGAAAACATAGTTGCTGCAATGCATTGTTTAGAAAATAATGACAAGAAAAGGCCTGCCTCATATGTTCAGTACAGATGTAGTTTTATGATTTTGTTTTGGTGTGTGTATGTGAGCTCACGCACGCACGTGGAGGGCGAAGGGTGACCCCTGGGTGGCCGTCCTTGCTCTCCATCTTTTTTTTTTTTTTTTCAGTGTGTCTCCCTGGTTGTTTGCGCTGCTTCCTGTGTGCCAGTCTGGCTGCCCATGAACCTCCATTTCTTCACGCTGTCTCCCATCCCCTTGAGCCCACTGGGATCACAAACACAAATGCCAGTTTGCATTCAGTAAACAAGTGCCTGGGTGTGCACACGTTGGTGTTCACGCATGTCTGGGTGCACATACCTGTAGTGGCCAGAGGCTGACGTTGTATACGCTCTGTGTTCCAGGCCCCTCTTCCACCTTTTTTTTTTTTTAATTGAGACAGTTCTCACTAAACCCAGAGCTCCCCCAGGCAGCCAGACCAGCTAGCTAACAAGCCCGGCCCAAGGGCTCCTGCAGCCTCTGCCTCCTCAGCACTGCCAGTCCTGGCTTTGACATGGGTATTGGGGCTTTAAATTCATGGCCTCACGCTTGTATGGAAAGCACTTGACCCACTGAACCATCTCTAACACCCTATTTAAGGTTCTTCACTGAATGACTAATTGTGGCCCCTGATTTCAACTTTACTCTTTGGTGAATGACCTTTAGATCTTTTGTAGGATGTTAACACCGATAAACCATAATAATTATTCTTCAAGTTTATACTTTTCTTTCTTGGTTTTTCGAGATCTGACCTGGAATTCACTCTGTAGTCTCAGGGTGGCCTCAAACTCACAGGGATCCTCCTACCTCTGCCTCCCCAGTGCTGGGATTAAAGGTGTGTGCCACCATGCCCGGTTCCACCTTATTTTTGAGGCAGGGTCTCTCGCTCCATTTGTCAGGCCCTAGGTTCCAGGAAATTCTCTTGCCTCTGCCTCCCATCTTGCTACAGCTTTTCAAAAAATGCTTTTATTTAGGGGCTGGAGAGATGGCTCAGTGGTCAAGGCACTTGCTTGAGAAACCTAATGACCGGAGTTCAATTCCCCAGCACCCACATAAGCCAGATGCACAAAGTGGTGCACACGCATCGGGAGTTCGTTTGTAGTGGCTCGAGGCCCTGGTGCACCCATACTCACCCATTCTCTCTCTCTCTCTCTCTCTTTCTCTCTCTCTCTGTATCTGCTTGCAAATAAATGAAAATAATATAAAAATGTTTTTATTTATTTTTAAGCAGAGAGACAGAATGGGCATACTAGAGCCTCTTGCCACTTCGAACAAACTCCAGGTGCATGTACCTCTGTGAGCATCGGCATTTACACGGATATTGGGACTTGAACCCAGACTGTCAGGCTTTGCAAGTAAACATCTTAACCACTGAGCCATCTCTCCAGTCCCATCACAGCTTTTGACTTTCATGTGGGTTCTGGGGATCTGAACGCTTGCACGAAAAGTCCTTTATCCATTGAGCCATCTCCTCAGCCCCCATAACTTTGTTTAAGAATATTTTTCATCTGAGAATAGTTGAATCGAAAACACAAGACCCATGAATTTAGGAAGAAGCTTTACACTGACACCCAGTCACAATCTATCCCAATGTAGCACCTCTCGAAGGGAAGTAAAAGGTACAAAATAAATACACTGAGCTTAAAAGAAATTGGTACATAGCAGTGATCTTGTGACATTTAAATGAATGGGAAATAACCCTGAAAGCTTGAAAGATTTTCATGGTATGGGAAGTCTTTGCTGCTGCATTGCCACCCAACACCACTAGGGGGTGGTAACTACCTGCTCTACCGTTTGAAATGGTTTAGGTTCTGGGGTCCCTTGGTTTTGCTCTTCTCTCAAAAACCCTCAACTCTGCTCGTGTATGGTGTACATATGTGCCTGCGTGTACGTTCACATGGGCAGAAAGGCCAGAAGTACACACAGGGTGTCTTCTGATTTGGGGACATGGATTGTTCACTGAGCCTGGAGCTCATTGGATGATTGGATGAGCGAGCCATCAAGCCCCAGGTATGCTTCTGTCTGCCTCCCGAGCACTGGGAACTCAGGTGCATGCAGCCATGCCTCTTACGTATGTGCTGGGGATTCAAACTCCGGTCCTTAGAACTCAGGCCCTCGTGTTTAGGTAGCAAGCCTTTCCCCCATGCTTCTCAAAGCAGCCATGAACTCCACGGAAGTGAATGGCTGTGGATGACATTAGCCACTTGACCAGTTTGAATTTGGCCTAAACTGTCACTTTTTTTTTTCTTTTTTTTGACTGGGGAGATGGTTCAGTGAGATAAGCACTTGCTGCATAAGTCTGAGAAGAGTTTGGATCTGTACCATGTAAAGCTGGACACAGCGTGTGTGTGTGTGTGTGTGTGTGTGTGTGTGTGTGTGTGTGTGTAATCCCAGCACACCTACAGGTAGAAGGAGGTGGAATGGAAACAGGAGAATCTTCTGGAAGCTCACAGGCTAGCTAGCCTGGCAGAAAGAACAGTGAGTGAGAGACTCTTGGTTCAAACATGGTGGAAGGCGAGGATCAACCCTCAGAGGTTATTCTCTGATCTCTACATGCATGTCATGGCACACGCATGCCCATACACACCATGCATACCAAAACTATCACCTTTTGTATGCCAACTATGAACCTGTGGGCGTTGTACCAGGAGAATGCAGAAACACGTCGGGATATTGGCGTGCTCAGCCTCATAGTGCTCAATAATATCCTACAAGATTATAGACCTTGGCTTGATCCAGGTCTATAATCCCCATAAATTTATGTGTTCTGAATGATTGAACCCCAGCTGATGGCAATCTGGGAATTGGAATCTAGTTGGAGCTGTGTTGTTGGGAGCAGGGTTATGGGTGTTATAGCAGCTTCCCCTTGCCAGTGTTTGGCACACTCTCCTGTTGCTGTTGTCCACCTGATGGCCAGGAGGTGATGTCTACCCTCTGCTCATGCCATCATTTTGCCTGCCATCATGGAGTTTCCCCCCAAGTCTGTAAGCCAAAATAAACCCTTTCCTCCACAAGCCGCTTTTGGTCATGATCTTTTCTGCACATCAAGGAGAAAGCTGACGGCAACACGTAGGGTCAAAGCTGACCACCTGACAGCAAAGATGGAGGAGCTATGGCTTTGCTGAGATCCCTTAGGCCTACAGCCTACGCTGATAATGGACAGACACATCAAGCTCTAAGCCAAGGTGGAGTGGTTTGAATGAGGACTGTCCCCATTAGGTCAAGTGTTTGTGACTAAGACTTGTGCTTTATTTCCAGCTGTGGAGCCTTGCTGGAGGAGGTGTGTCACTGGGAGTGGATCCTGAGGTTTCTTAGCCCAGCTTTCAGGTGCTAAGCTAGCTAGTTGGTTCGTTCTCTTGCTACTTCCTGCCAGCTGCGATGGCAAGAGGTGATGCCCAGTCTCTGCTCTGCCATGATGAAACTTCCCTTGACACTGTACCCCTTTCCTTCCGTAAGCTGCTTTTGGTTGGGTGTTTTGTGTCAGCAACAAGGTCACTGCAAGACAAGGTCAACAGACACTAAAGGGCTACTTGGTGTTTTTAGCTTTACAGGCCATGTGGTCATCAGAACAACTCTGCAGTGTGACGGGTGTGAAGGTGGCCAGGAGCAAGGGCTATGCGAATGGGCCTGGCTATGCTCCCATAAAACGCTATTTATGGGCAATGAAATGTGAGTTTCCTATCATTTTCACCCTGTTCTTCTCACTTTCCTCAAACATTTAAAACTGTAGAAACCAAAATAAATCAAAATAGTAAGTAGAAATGACTTTTAATTCCTGTCAAAACAAACCAACAAATAAAAGTGGGTGGCAGGACATGTTGGGCACTGCCTGTTGACGCTGCTACTGAGGGCAC
>PVHP010028165.1:0-23333 GCA_004024765.1 Zapus hudsonius | reverse complement strand
ACAATGAGATACCATCTTACCCCTGTCAGAATGGCAATCATAAAGAAAACCAACAACAATCGTTGCTGGCGAGGATGCGGGGAAAAAGGAACCCTCATTCACTGCTGGTGGGATTGCAAACTTGTGCAACCATTATGGAAAGCAGTGTGGAGACTCCTAGACAGAATGGACATAGAACTACCAATGGACCCAGCTATCCTTCTACTAGGCATCTACCCGCAAGATGCCACATCTTGATGCAGAAAATTTTGTACAACTATATTTATAGCAGCTCAATTCATAATAGCCAAGAATTGGAATCAACCCAAATGGCCATCGATGGAGGAATGGACCACGAAACTGTGGAATTCTACTCAGCTGAAAGGAAAAATGACATATTGAAAATTTAGGAAGAAATGCTGACTTTGAGCAGATCTTACTAAGCGAACACTCAAAGAACAGAGAATTGAACGCCGCATACTCTCCCTCATATGCAGTCCTTAACCAGGATAACTGTTTTCTTTATGCTGACTAGTAGAAAGAAGTGAGAGGTTGTGAATGAGGTGTAAGGGAAGGGAGGAGGGGAATGGCTTAAGCATGAGGCTAAACCAAATTAGGTTCAAAAATATAAAATTCTCACGATCATACTGTAACCTAATGGTAAGAGGGCAATGAGTAGTAGGGGAGAATGTCTAAGTCTGTGAACAATTGAGCAGTCTGACAGCCCCAGGTCTCTGCCACTGGTTCCTTCCCTCACTGAGCTGTTTACCAAAGTGAACCATGAGGTTACAAAAACAAGACAGAATTCTGTCAAGGCTCTTGATCGCCCTCCCCAGGCCTGAGGCAAAACTCTGTAGCTGAAGAAACCACTGAATGCCATCGTTCAGCATCGAGAGACCCTTCTAGTTCTAGAATGGTAACCAGACCCCAGATGGCAGTTAGTGCAGGGCTGGAAGGCACTACACAAGCTGCCAGGGGAAGCTGAACAACAACAGCTGGAGTAAACAGACCTTTCATATGATTTGGGAAAATTCTGTTCAATTGAAGAATGGAGGGAAATGGCCAATATATTTGAGTAAGGACTAAGAATAAACAAATTATTATTGGTATCAAGTTATTTTCATCCTTAAGTATCAAGGAGAAGAAAGAAGAAAAAGCAGTTTGCAACAGGAAGAATTAAAATAAAGTATAAAAATTCTGTTGAAACTAAAATGCAAAACTATCCACTACAAGAATCTTGAATTTTTTACCTTGTAATTTATATCTATATTCTCTCTTTCTCTCTCTCTTTTCTCTTTTATCTCACTCTGTCTCCCTCTCTCCTCTCTCACTTCTGTCTCATTTTCTCACTCTTTTTCCTATAGTGTTAAATATAACTATTATCTATTTTTCTTCAAGCATATTATATTAACTTTTAACTGATAATATCTTGAAGATGAAGGATTCTACTTAAATAAATAATGATATGGAGAAAGTTTCTAACCCCAGCACCTTTTACAAAGACTATCTTACTTTTCCAAGACACTTTTACCATGTACCCAGAAATTTAATAATAGTGAAAATTTTCAACTTTGCTTTAAAAGGCCAATGATATTTAAAGGAGCTTTGGATTATGTGAAAAAATATAGACTCTACATGTAAATAATTATTAAGACTTAAATTTAAATTGAGTCAATATAAAAATGTTAGCATTATTGAATTTATGATAGCCTAAAAATATGTGTGCACTGTACAAGCATCCCAAGTATTATGGGCTGGTTACAAAGGCTCCACATGTTTGAATGTTTTACAAAACCAAGATGGTTTTCTCAGAAATATCTTACTCAAAGTTATTAGAATACTCACATTTTTGTTATGATTTGGGCTTTAAATAATTCATAATCACAACATACATTGATGCATAGTCTATATTTTATTTTCTTTGCCACTTACCTTCATTTTTTCTTCAAAATTCAATAAATGCTGAAGATATATTTTGTCTGAATTAAAAACTTTTATTAGATAATAAAAATACAGAGGTGATAAACAGGGTTAATTTCCAAATATTCAAGTTCTATTGTGGGAAAAATAAAATAAAGTAAAAGATTTTGGCCGGGTGGCACAAACGTTTAGTCCTAGCACTTGCTTGCCTGGGTCTTGATGTAAGTTTGAGGCCAACCTGAGACTACATAGAGACTACAGAGTGAATTCCAGGTTAGCCTGGACACCTGAAGTTCCTCCCAGCACTCCAGCTGAAGTCAGAGATGGACCAACAAATCACATAGCCATCAGAAGAACATTCTTATCTCTTTAAGTGAAAAAAAAATAAAAATTACTGATTTATCATCTCTTCCATACTAATTTAATTAAAGGGATATGATTCTCGACATGGGGTAGAGGAAGTACAAATAAAGACTGGTAGGGATTTCAATTATCTATTATTATATATGTGGCTACAAACATATCACTTCTCAAGGTATGTGTTTTTAGATTCAGCTGGGTCTTCTGTCACTCCAGTTATTGTTTGATAAGGTTGTAAGGGTCCAAGATGGCTCCCCTCCTGCATGAGAGTTGATGGTGACCAACCAGATCTCCATAGTGCTTCCACTCTCACGTTACTGAATGCTAATTTCTTTGAACTGCTCTGTTCAAAATGGTCACAGGATCACCAGGAATACAAGTGATGATGTTTAAGCTTTATCGCTGGGTGGGAATACTTGTATCAGTGCAAAACGGGGATCATAGAATAAGAGATATTATGGATTTTTTTTATAAATTATTGAATACATTTTTCTCAAGTTTCTATTATGTGATTAACACTGTATCTAATCACAAATTCTTAGTAAGAGTTTTGGAAGAGAATCAAAATTATTTCCTACTAATGAATAAGTATCCCCAAACATTTTCTCAGATCATGATATTAGAGTAGCCAGGAGTGTTTTTTAAATGATGAAACTTCTTGGGCAAAGTATTTCTAATGAGTCATGGTCTTTTAACTTGTCAAAGTTACTTATATTTTTAAAAATTCACATTAGGTATCTATGATAAGAGTTTCTGATGTTATTTAAGCCAATACCCAAAAATAAAAAGAAAAAGCAATATGGAATGTTTATAATAACCAATTACAAAAAATTATACATATATATGTATATATGAATATATGTATTCATATATCATATATTACATGTGTGAATATATTTATCATATATTACTCATATTAAACATCACACATATGAATATATATCACAAATATATAATTATATATGAATATCACATATATAATATAATGTCATATTACATATATTTTATAAGTGATAATCATAATGTATATATGTATATATAACAATGATATGAAATACAATTTTATGTCTTAGATAGTTATCCTGTGTCATAAGAAACAACAAGAAATGGAATAGGTTGGGAATCAAATGGGAAGAAGAAAGTAAAAGGGAAGCAAGAGGGTAGGTGCGGGGATCAACATATATCATATACATGTGTGAAATTGTCAAAATAAAATTTAAAAAACACATCATGGGAATAACAAAGTTTGAATGGATTTTTCAAGCAGAATTTTTGAGTATAAATATAAAAATTTGGAATTAGAGAGTGAGACAAGACTAGGTTACTTAATGCAGAATCTGGAAAGGGATAATTATGAAAAATGTGACAATCACAAGGAGTGAGTTTTATTTTGAAGGTGAAGGAGAGTTGTTTGCCAGGCTTGTGAAAAATGCAGTACAATGAAGAGGAATTCTCCAAGACATGTTTTAATTAAGATGCCTAACATAGAAAGCAAAGAGAAAATAGTCAAAGCTGCTAGAAAAAAGCAAACCATAATTTACAGAGGAAAAGCCATCAGACTTACTTCAAACTTCTCATTAGAAACCATGAAAGCCAGAAGGGCTTGGAATAATGCTTCTCAGGGCCTAAAGAATTATGGCTTTCAACCTAGATTACTCTAACCAGCAAAGCTATCCCTCATGACAGATGGAGAAGTAAAGTGTTCCATGAAGTAAACCAGCTCTACAACTATTTGAACACAAAGCCAAAATTTCAGAAGATCCTGCAAGAGATATCCCACACAGAAAAAACAAGAAATCTACCTCAGAGGAGTACCAAAGATCAGACACAACAATCACAGTCAGTGTGCTAATAACAGCAGCAGAGAAAACAACCCCCATTAACCCTTCATCATGGCAGGGCTAAAAGCAAAACTCACAGTTATATCACTGAATATGAATGGACTTAACTCCCCTATAAAAAGACACAGACTTGCTGGGTGGGTCAGAAAAATGGACCCTTCCATCTGCTGCCTTCAGGAAATGCACTTTACCTCTAAAGACTGCAATCTTCTTAGAGTTAATGGATGGAAAACAGTTTATCAGGCATGTGGAAGTAAAAAGAAAGCAGGTGTGGCTACAATAATCTCTGACAAAATACACTTTACACCAAAATCAATTATAAAGGATAATGATGGTCACTTCTTACTCATCAAAGGAATGATCCAGAAGGAAGATATCACCATCATTAACATATATGCACCAAATTTGGGTGCAACACAGTTCGTAAAGGAAACCCTACTCAAAAATAAAGCATAAATAGACTCTAATTCCATCATAGTAGGAGACTTTAATACACCTCTATCAGCACTAGACAAATTAACCAAACAGAAGATGAGCAGGGACATAACGGAGCTTAATGACACCATTGACCAGCTGGGGATAACAGATATGTACAGAACGTTCTACCCCAAAGACATAGAATATACATTCTTCTCAGCAGCGCATGGGACTTTTTCTAAAATTGATCACATCTTAGGTCACATAACCTCCCTAAACAAATTTAGGAAGATTGATGTAGTTCCTTGCATCATATCAGACCATAGTGCATTAAAGGTAGAAGTTAACAGTGGAACAGGATCCGGAAAATACACAAAATACTGGTGCCTGATTAATTCACTCCTAGAAAATGATTGGGTCATCCAAGAAATAAAAAAGGAAATTCAGAATTTCCTAGTTTTAAATGATGACGATAACACATCATATCAGAACTTATGGGACACAATGAAGGCAGTCCTGAGGGGAAAGTTCATCGTGCTAAATGCCTTCATATCAAAGACAGAAAGGTCTCAAATCAATTGCCTATCCACCCACCTAAGATGATTGGAACAGGTGGAAAAAGCTAACCGGAGGAGCTCAAGACGAAAGGAAATAATTAAAATCAGAGCTGAGAATAATGAATTGGAAATAAAGAAAACAATAAAAAAATTGATAAATCAAAGAGTCGGTTCTTTGAAAAAGTTAATAAAATCGACAAACCCCTGGCCAATCTAATCAAACAAAGAAATGAGAAAGCCCAAATCAACAAAATCAGTAAGGACAATGGTGAGATCCAAACAGATCCTGAAGACGTTGGAAGAACCATCAGGTCATACTTCCAAAACCTCTACTCCACAAAATTAGAGAACCTAGAAGAAATGGGTAAGTATTTGGACACCTGCCAAACCAACTGCCAAAGCTTAACCCAGAGCAGATAAAAGCACTAAATAAACCTATCACATCTGCTGAGATAGAAGAAGAAATCACAAACCTTCCCAAAAGGAAAAGCCCAGGACCAGATGGTTTCTTAGCTGAATTCCACCAAGCCTTCATCACATAGCTAAAACCACTCTTTCTGAAGCTTGTTAGAAACATAGAAAAAGAGGGAAGGCTACCAAACACCTTCTATGAAGCTACCATTACGCTAATCCCCAAACCAGACAAGGATGCAACAATAAAAGAGTACTATAGACCCATATCTCTGATGAACTTAGATGCAAAAATCCTGAAAAAAGTCCTAGCAAACCGGATACAATACTACATCAAAAATATTATCCACCCTGACCAAGTTGGCTTTATCCCAGAGATGCATGGATGGTTGAACATACGCAAGTCTATAAATGTAATACATCACATTAATTGGCTCAAACAAAAAAATCACATGGTTATCTCAATAGATGCGGAGAAGGCATTTGACAAAATTCAACACCTCTTCATGTTCAAAGCTCTTGAAAGTATAGGCATAAATGGCCTATTCCTCAACTTAATAAAGACAATATACAAATCTCCTAAAGCACAGATCATTCTCAATGGGGAACAACTCAAGGAGTTCCAGGAACAAGATAAGGCTGCCCACTCTCACCACTGCTCTTCAACATAGTGCTTGAAGTTCTAGCCCAAGCGATTAAAGAAGAGAAGGGCATAAAAGTGATACAAATCAGAAAAGAAGAAATTTTACTATCCCTCTTTGCAGATGACATGATCCTTTATATATCAGACCCAAAGAATCGTATCAGTAACCTCTTGAAGGTGATTAATGCCTTCAGCAACATGGCAGGATACAAAATCAACACACAAAAATGAGTAGCCTTTCTATATGCAGAAGACAAGCAGACAGAAAAAGACATCAGAGAGACTGTCCCATTTTCCATAGCCTCAAAGAAAATCAAATACCTTGGAATATCACTAACCAAAGTTGTAAAAGACTTTTATAAGGAAAATATTGAAACACTTAAGAAGGAAATAGAGGAGGACGTGATAAGATGGAAAGATATTGCATGCTCATGGATAGGGAGAATCAATATAGTAAAAATGGCAATCCTGCCAAAAGCGATTTACAGATTCAATGCTATGTCAATAAAAATCCCAACCTCTTTCTTCACAGACATAGAAAAAATGATCTCTAAATTCATTTGGAAGGGCAAAAGACCTCGGATAGCCAAAACTATTCTAAATAAAAAATCCTACTCAGGAGGTATCACCATGCCTGACTTCAAAACATACTAAAAGCCATAGTAATGAAAACAGTATGGTACTGGCATAAAAACAGAAAGACAGATCAATGGAACAGAATTGAAGATCCAGCTTTAAATGGAAGTAACTTCAGTTATCTGATCTTTGACAAGTGGGTCAACAATGTATGCTGGGCCAAAGAGCATCTTCAACAAATGGTGCTGGAGGAATTGGATAAACATGTGTAAAAAAATGAAAATAGACCCACTCCTTACACCGTGCACAAAAATCAACTCCAAATGGATCAGAGACATTCATATAAATCTGGTAAACATGAACACACTGGAAGAAAAAAATAGGGGGAACTCAACATGAAATATGAGTTGGAAAAAATTTCCTGAGCAAATCTCCAACAGCCCAGGAGATACAACACTTAACCAATGGGACCTGATCAGACTCAGAATCTTCTGTACAGACAAACAAACCATACTCAGAGCCAATAGACCCCCTTCAAACTGGGAAATGATTTTTGCCAGCTACAACTCAGACAGAGGCCTAATTTCCATATCCTACAGAGAACTCAAAAAAATTAATAACAGAAATCCAAAATGACCCCTCACAAAATGGGGTAGTGATCTCAACAGAGAATTCACGGAGGAGGAAATACAAATGGCCTTGACTCATCTAAGAAGGTGCTCAGCATCCTTAAGCATCAGGGAAATGCAAATCAAAACCTCAATGAGATACCATCTTACCCCTGTCAGAATGGCAATCATAAAGAAAACCAACAACAATTGTTGCTGGCGAGGATGCGGGGAAAAAGGAACCCTCATTCATTGCTGGTGGGATTGCTAACTTGTTCAACCATTATGGAAAGCAGTGTGGAGACTCCTAGTCCAAATGGACATAGAATTACCAATGGACCCAGCTATCCCTCTACTAGGCATCTACCCTCAAGATGCCACATCTCAATGCAGAAAATTTTGTACAACTATAGTTATAGCAGCTCAATTCATAATAGCCAAGAATTTGAATTAACCCAAATGCCCTTCCATGGAGGAATGGACAACGAAACTGTGGTATATTTACATGATGGAATTATACTCAGCTGAAAGGAAAAATGACACATCAAAATTTAGGAAAAAAATACTCTGACTTCGAGCAGACTAGTAGAAAGAACTGAGAGGTTATGAATGAGGGTAAGGAAAGGGGGGAGGGGTATGGCTCAAACATGAGGCTAAACCAAATTAGGTTCAAAAACATAAAATTCTCACGAGCATACTGTAACCTAAAGAGTAAGTAGTGGGCGTCAACTGGTAAGAGGGGTCATGAGTAGTAGGGGAGAATGTCTAAGTCTGTGAACAATTGAGGAGTCTAACAGCCCCAGGTCCCAGCCACTGGTTCCTTCCCTCACTGAGCTGTTGACCAAAGTGACCCTTGAGGTCACAAAAACAAGACAGAATTCTGTCAAGGCTCTTGAACGCCCTCCCCAGGCCTGAGGCAAAACCCTGTTGCTGAAGAAACCACAGAATACAATCGTTCAGCATCAAGAGACCCTTCTATGTCTGGAATGGTAACCATCCCACAGATGGCAGTTAGTGCAGTGCTGGAAGACACTACGCAAGCTGCCAGGGGAAGCTGAACAACGACAGCTGGTGTAAACAGACCACTGACATGAAACACAGTCTGAGGCCATGAGTAGGCTGACCACACCTCCTGCTGGGAGAGAAAAGGAAACCAAGAATGGAGCAATTGTGCAATGGAGGAGCCTGGGCCTGGGGGAGACAATCAACATCTATTAAATACGGCCAAATATTCCAGTCAGTGAGGGGGAAACCTTGATTGGAACCGGGGATTCAGGGCAATATGCATTGGATCCCATACTCTTGGGCTCCCAAGAAAAGATGTACTATGCGAGCGACTGCCGGGGAGGCTTTTAAAAATAGAAGCTAGGTAATCCAGATTGTTGTATATTTGTTAACTGATACTGACCTCATTCTCCGATGGAGATTGTGTTTGTATTTTTCAGGATACAGCGAGGGAGCTGTGGCCCATATAACCCTTCCAACCTACCGCAGGCAGAAAGCTGAGATCTTCTTGGCATGAGATGAGCCACCCCAGTCATATGGAGGAGGATCCATATGAAACCCCACAGACAATGATTGGATGTACAAGGGACCCACAGCCATAGCCATTCAATCAACAAAAGATAAGCCAGTGTGACAGAAACCAACAAATCTCGACACAAAAACCCCTAAGCTCACAACACCATAGCAGCCTCAGTACTCACCCACCACGACTCAGGGAACTGAGCAGAAGAGGGGGCAGAAAGATTGTGAGAGCCATGGTGGAGGAGAATAGCAGAGACTTGGCAACCCTCAGTAACAACACACTTGGGTCATGAGAGCCCGGCTGAAGAATGAGCTATCCATGGTCCCCTACCACAAAGACTGATACAGATGGCCCACAGAGGAGGATATCCAACTGACTGGGGATGGGGAAGGGGGGCATAATTGGGGATAACAACTCATGGTTGGCCCACTAAACAATGTAACTCATTAAGGACAATAAAAAAAAAAGAATACATGCTAAGTATGTTTAAGGCCCTGAATTCAATCATTGGTACAAAAATATTAAAAAATAAAATACACCCAATCATCAGCAAAAAAATAAAAAAAATTGCAGTACAATGGGATATTATTTGGAAGATTATTATATCTGTAACAGAGGTCATGTGTCACCTTTATAGGGTGTAAATACCCTATAAAAGGAAAGAGCAGCAAAATGGCTCATGACACAAGCTAAGTTAGTGACCTATGTGCGCACATGCAGTTAACCAATTGGAGTTGCTTACATGAGAATGGATTACTTCCTAAATAAAAGGTTTACACTTCCATTCATGTTTCTATAATACTCATCCCCCAAGAAACACAGATGTATACATAGTCATACTGGCATTGGACAGTTTTCTAACAAGATTTGATTATTTTTCTTACTATTGCATTTCCAAAGGAACACCAGTGGTCAATGTTCTGGGAAGGATACACAGCACATCTTCCCAGCATATTTGTAGATGGGTTAGGCTATGCCCCATTTGCTTCCCTTTAGGAACTTTACCAAGTGTAACTGTAAACTAATGGTTTTCCTACGTGGCTCATAAACTAACTCTGAAGCAACTTCAAAAGGAATTCAGCCCAGTTTAGAGCTACTGTATCTCTGCTAACCTGGAGCGAAGTCTCCTTTGGTGAGTGTTATGAAAGGGCCAGATTTATTAGAATGCATTTCTCTGTCATGCTGGTTTAAATAGCACCCTCTTATCTGTATCTTGACCTTCATATACTCACTAATATTTAAGGCATTCTGCAAGCAGACACTGAGTAATTTATGGCTATATCTTATTTTATAGGAAAATCTGATAGATGGAGCCTTTTCTACTTTTAGTGAAAGCCAAATAGGTTTCTGTCTCGAGGGCTTTGGCAACTTCTGTACCCATGATGGGCCCACAGCAAGCCCACTTGCACAACAAGGAGGAAATAATGCAAGTGAAGCAGTCACTCTGGGTCTAAAAGTGCTAAGAGCAAAAGTCAGGATCTGAACTAATCCTGGAACATTCGCAGAGACATAAAACATATGCTGACTCCAAATGAGCGTTTTCATTCTTTAAAAATGAGATGTTCTTGATCCCTTGAAGAAGAAAGTTAAGGAAATCAGACAACCACTGTCCACAGAGGTAGTGTATAGCTCTCACTCTGGCTTCCCTTTCCCATATCAACACATAACAAAATAAATGCTTACTCTTCCTGGTACTGAAAAGGCGGAATGATGGTTAAGTCCCATTGTCAACTTGAGGACCCACGGAGGAGGATATCCAGCTGATTGGGGATACGGGAGGGGGGCATTGGAGAATTGGGGATAACAACTCATTGTTTGCTCACTAAATAATGTAACTCATTATGGACAATAGAAAAAAAAGAAACTTCCAGTGGGGGAAAATAAAGAATACAAAGACATTCCTCTTGGGCCTGTCTCTGAGGTTGCTTCCAGGAAGAATTAATTAAAGGAGGAAGTCCTCTCTCCAGAGTGAGCCCTTCTCCCAGAATGGGCACCCTTCTGGTGGTGGTTTTATGTAAAAAGTATATGAAAAGAAATAGCCCCCTTCTTCCTACCTGGCTGTGTTGTTACTTGCTGATGAGTGCCTTTACTTATACATGTATTTACCCTGTTTGGCTATTCTTTATTGGCATTGGAAACAAGTACCATGAGCCTTCCATTGTGGACTAAAAAAACAGTGGCTCTTCAGGAAGCCTTCTGGCCTTCTGTACTGGGCTCTGACTACTGAGGTATCCAGCCACATGGATTGCGAAGCTACAGGGTTCCTTGACTCTCAGGCCTGAAAAAAGCCAATGTTTGACTGCCTTTAGCTAATCCAATAAGCTCCCTCATTAATACAATTCATTCTACTGGTTCTGTTCCTCTAGAGAACCCTGACTAATACAGATGATGATCACTATTCTCTCACACATTCAAGGGAGGTTGAAAGAATTCCCAACACGATTATTCTATCTCCTTCAAAAATGCCATATGTTCCAGCTTTATCAAAAAAGTCCATACTTCAAGGAAAAGAATCACTTTCCCAATATAGAAAACACATTCTGGCTATTACACAGTCATAATATCGTAGTTTATCTCTCAAAAACATACTGACTACAGTTCTTTTTTTTTTTTTTAAATATTTTATTTATTCATTTTCAAGCAGAGGGAGAGAGAGAGAGAGAGAGAGAGAGAGAGAGAGAGAGAGAGAGAGAACCAGGGCACCACCTTGTGGGTCTGGCATATATGGGTCCTGGGGAATTGAACCCTGGGCCTTAGGCACTGGAGGCAAGTGCCTTAACCGCTGAGCCATCTCTCCAGCCCCTGACTACAGTTCTAATCAAATACAATCTTTATTATTGCCGACTACACTGTAATCTGAACTTCCCCTTGCAGTTCTGGCCATAAAAGCTTCCTGTTTGGGGTAGATATGAGCACAGTGCCTAGACATTACAATGGTACCCTGTTCTTCTGTATCCTGTGGGTTTCCACTAACACCGATGCATACATACTCTGTGGGTTCCCACTAACAGTGATGTATACACACTCTTTTGACAGTTTTATGTGCCTAAAAGCATTGCAGGGAGTCATACCCCTTTTTTGTGCACATGGGAGAGTTCAGCTTGGCATTAGAATGTTATTGATAGTAATTATTATGAATTATGTATAGACTGAGCTGAGTGCTGTCAGATTCTGAATGTTTAAACTGAAGACTGTTACAATTCAATGCATATGCATCAGGTGGAGGTAAGAAAGCACAGAAGTACAAATTAATGATAGATGGTTAAAATTTTCCAGTAATTGAGACTTTTGTTCAAAGTGCTCCTTTGTCTTTTTCCTTAATGACATGAGTAATGTTGGAATGAAGTAAAGAAGAAACCACAAGTGGCCCTGAGTCTCCTCATGATGGGGAAATTTTAATATTGCACAGTTACAGTCTGTACTTTAATATTTTTTTCTTTATTTTGGGGGGAGTAGGGTCTCATTCTAGGCCAGGCTGACAAGGAATTCATCATGTAGTCTCAGGGTGGTCTTGAATTCACAGCTTTCCACTTACTTCTGATGCCTGAGTGCTGGGAATAAAGGCGTGTGCCACCATGCCCAGCTACACTTTAATTTAAAGTCAATATTTCATAGGTTAACACCCGTCTAGTTGGTAAACTTAACCCAAGATTTTCATAGAGATAAAATATAAACTATAGAGGGCTCAGACATGTGTATATATATATATATATATATATATATATATATATATATATATATATATATATATATATATATATATATGTGTGTGTGTGTGTGTGTGTGTGTGTGTGCCCTATTATTTTTATTTCCATGATTTTAAACTGAGGGTTGAGTGATACAGGAAAGTACTTTGAAATTTAAGTATTTACAAGTTTGCAATGCATATTCTTTTTATTTTTCATTAACTTCCAGGAGAAATAGTGTGCAAGGTAGCTAAAAGGGAGCTTCTAAGAGACGTTAATGCTACAAAACACATACTTTGCAAAATGATAACTAAATCAAAAGTGACAATTGTTTTAATGACACACTGTTATCAAAAACTCCATTTCTTAAAAAAACTTCTAGAAAAGTTATTACAGGAGAATAGGCGAGAGCTAGCTTCTTTTCAAGCACAGAGAGAGAGAGAGAGAGAGAGAGAGAGAGAGAGAGAGAGAGAGAGAGAGAGAGAGAGAGCACCAGGACCACCATCTTGTGGGTCTGGCTTATGTGGGTCCTGGGGAATTGAACCCAGGGCCTTAGGCACTGAAGGCAAGTGCCTTAACCGCTGAGCCATCTCTCCAGCCCGAGAGCTAGCTTCTTTTAGGCAGTTTCAGTTAGAAATTGAGGCTCAGAAAGAACCAGGAGATACAACCCCACATTCCAGCTTCCCTGGCACAAGAATGGAACTCTTGGCAGAAATAGAACTCTAGCCTCATCAAGACTGATCTACAGTGGCCCCTACTACCCACAGTCTAGCACACTTCCTAGACAGTTGGCCTGGTGGGCTGGCCCTGGGGTATGCCCTCAGAATCTACAAACCAATCAGGTTTTCCTCTTGTATAGAAAGGTTCTCATCTTCTTCCTGTTGCTCTGTGAGATTCTTCTGGTCTTACCTTGTGTTGCTTGGATTCACATGAGCCTGTTTTCCCCCTCACCCGGGGTGAGAGGAAAGGATAGCACAGCTCCTTCACCTGAATATCTCTCTCTCTCTCTCTCTCTCTCTCTCTCTCTCTCTCTCTCTCTCTCTCTCTCTCTCTCTCTCTCTCCTCTCTCTTCTCTCTATTTCCCTGTCTCTCCTTTGCTTGGATCACAGGGATACACATGAGTTGCACTTCTACCCCCACACAGGGGAAGAACATAATATAGTTTCTTGGCCTGGAAAGACGTTTGTGCTTGCCTTTGATTTTTATTTTTGGGTATTTTCTCAGTTTGACTAAATGTATGATTTTTTAATGCCTGATATTGGGGAAATGTACCCACTGACTATGGATACAGTGTGACATGCAAGCTCACACTTCTGCCACCACAACTTACTTAATATGAGAGACTATTTAACTCATTAAACCATGAGCCAAAACAAATCTTCCATACCTTAAGCTTCTTTTGTCAGGTAATAGCAATGAGCCAAGTAAATAACACAGAGAACTGGTACTAAAGAGTGATAAACTTGACCATGTGCTTGGTGTGCCTTGGGAACTGGTTTGTAGGAGGAATATGAAGAGTTTGCGTCTGTGGGAGAAATCACCCCAAAGCGTTATAAGCAGAGATTAGTGAACCATTCTGTTGGTAAATTTGGAAGACCAAAAGGCCAAGAGAAATGGGGCAGTGAAGGCCCAGCTCATAAAGTTTTAAAGGGAAACAAGGATTCAACTGGGATCTGTGTTTTGAATGTTTGGTACCCAACTGGCGGCAAATTAGAAAGTGGAGTCTTGCTGGAGAAGGTGTGTTTATGAAGGTGAGCTTTGAGGAGTTGCAGCCAACTTACCCTTGGCAGAGATTGACTTATCCTCTTGCTGCTATTTTCCATCTGCTTTGGTTTTTCTCTGCTCTAGCATTCTTTCCCTTCCATCCTGAAGCTTTCCCTTGAAAGTCAAAATAAACTCTCCCCTCCCATCAGCTGATTTTGTTCTGGTGCTCTGTTGTAGCAATATAATGGTAACTACTTGGCTACAGCATTCACATTACATTCAAGCATTCTGCTCTGTTCTAAGAACTGGAAAGAATCTGACTTCAAAAATATTGCATTAATTTCATTTCCAAGGGAAATTTCAACATGAGATTACATTCAGGCCATATAATGGTGGCCTGTAATTGTTCTTGTCCAAGTCTATAGTAAATGTGAGCAGGAAGTGGTAAGAAGGTATGAAACATGCAATCTACAAGTAAAGGGGACAAATAAAGCTGAATGTTGCCTACAAGGCAAGTGCTGAGAAAGCAGAGATTAATACCAGTAAAAATAAAACTCTGCAATGAGAAAATAGAAAAAAATCGGCTATGAGGGCAAAATACATCCATCCCTAGCTCTAACTTGGGAATATACATTTGAAAGATGTTGGGACCTGGTGAGCAAGCACTGCTTGAGAACAATTGTCTGATAAAAGTTTCTCAAGTTCCACCATGAGGGCACATAGATGACACAGGAACCATGATCTTTCAAGTTCAGGGTACATTTGAAGAGGACAGATGAACATGGCAGAGTCATCCACAATATACTGACTGTTCATGCATGAAAGATACAAAAGTGAGGGTGTCATGGAAGCCTATACCAAAGTTCCATAAAGTTTCAGAGCTAGGCAGTGTGTGGCATGCTCAGATCCCTTGCAAGGACAACATGAGAAGCCATTGCATGATGATATCATGGGATGTCTAAGTTACCCTTGAGAATTCCAAGTTGTTGGGGACATCTACCCAATGAAGCTGAAGGCATGCAGTGGAGCTAGTTCAAGGGAAAAGTCATTGCTAAGGGCAGCAGAGCTGTGAGGGACATTGGAACCCAAGTCGTTGCACTCTTAACCCCAGGATCTGCATATGGAAATGTCAGTTTTGGTATTTGTGCTTCTGGGTTTTGTACATGCTTTGATCTGATTTTTTTAATTTTGCTAACTTTTGGAATAGGAACATTTATTCTGTAACAGAGTTGATGTCCACCTGTCTGCTCAAGCCATCATCTTCCCTGCCAAGATGGAGTCTCCCCTCAAGTCCATAAGCCAAATAAACCCATTCCTCCATAAGCCGCTTTTGTTTGGGTTCTTTCTGTGCAGCAACTAGAATGCTGACTGCAAAAAAGACCATGGGAGGGTGAAATGTTACAACTTCAGATGATTATATTTGGGTATCAAATTGACAATGAGTAGAGTTTGATGTTTTATATTCATTGTCAATTTGAACAAATTTAGAAACATCATGGAAACTTACTTATGGCTGTCTGCTGTATCTAGCAAAAAGGTTTTCAGAGCAGGGAAATCCCCAAATAGGAGAGGTCTCATTTCACGGGTCCAGGGCTAAATACAAAGAAGAAAGGAAGCTGCTTCATGATTGTTGAAATATATGACCAATCCCATCACATTTCTGCCCCATGATTTCTCCATCATTAAGGACTAGATTATCAATTTGTGAGACTAAGTGTTTTTCTTTTTCCCCTAAGTGTCTATTGTCAGGTGTTTTGCTACAGTGAGAAAAGTAAAGAATACAGCACTAAATTGGCTTCAATTTTCTATGTGTTTGATAAATCTCTATGTGAATAAATCTTGTTTCTTATTTGTTCATTCATTCATTCAGAAACTTCAGTGCAATCAGAGTTAACAAAAATTCATTAATTTGTGAAATGTTATAATCATTAATTCAATGCTTTTATGTTATGACTGACACACTATATATGCTAGAGCATAATTTTCAATGTGAAAGAAAGTATAAAGAAGTGTGTTGTTCAGGTGATTATGCCATGATGGATCCTACCTTGCAAATAAGATTAGTACCTCTTATGACTTGAACCAGAAATGCCCCCACAGTTTTATATATGAAAACACGTGTCCCCAGCTATTTATTCTCTTTTTGGAAACTGAAGTAACTTTAAAACATGGTTCAATAGGAGGGGGACTTTGAGTCTCAGAGATCATCCTGCTTCTGTTTCCAATTTCTGCTACTTGGTCAGTCATAAAGTGACGATACCAGTTACTTCAGGTTCTTCTGAGGTGGACATTATCTACATACACTGTTATGTTTTTCTTACCATGATGAACTGAATTTTCAAAAAAAAAAATCTATGAATCCAATAAGTATTTCCCTGTTAAAGATGCTTCTCGAGTGGCTTGAAGTGGATTGACGAAGTCTGCTAGCCTTCTGAGCATGTGTGGAAGGCGCCATATTTGAAGCAAACAGAATTTTCCTCAGACATTGAATCTTACAGCACCTTGATCTTGAATTTATCAGCTTCCAGAAACACTAGTAATAAATTTATATTGCTTTTTAGTTATCCAGTCTGTGATGGTTAGGTTTTGTTGTCAACTTCATCTTTTTAATTATCTTGTGTAGGTCTCTGAGGATGTTTACAGGAAGGCAGCCTCTCAGCAAGGGCAAGATGTAAAGAAGCTCAAAGAAGCTGGAAGTGAACATCCTTTCCTGTGTAGGCCATACAGGAAGGAAATTCCAGAGACTCAGGGAGCCATTAAGCCAGGGAAAGGTTCCAAGACTCCTCCCTAAGGCTATGAAAAGTAGAAGAAATTCTTTCCCTGGCTCCCTGCCTGTTGGCTGTTGGTGCTTGTTTGTGACTTTCACTCACATCCTGCTCTCCTACCCTTCCAGGACATCAGAACCGAGTTTCCTCAGCCTCACATCATGGACTGAAGAGTAGCAGCTCCCCAGGGAGCCATCAGGGCTTCTGGGCTGGATTGGGACTGCTGAGGCCTCCAGCCACATGGACTGAATAGCTACTGGTTTCTTCACCTATGGGCCTACAGACTGCTATTGTTGGACTGTCGTAAGCTACCCCCATAAATTCCCTTTTATTATACTGCATTCTATCAACTGTTTCCTCTAGAGATACTGACTAATATACAGTCCAAGATATTTTGTTCTAACATTATAAAAATACTAAAACTAAAGCCTTTATCCAGTTTTTGTTATTTTTGTCTCATCATGACTTCTACACTTGTTCTCCACTCCTCATTTAAAAACCTCTCATGGGAATTTTGCTTGTGTATATTTGTAAAATTATATTCTATTATTAATATAATTGCATTTGTTATTTATACATTATTGAGTTTTAGGTATTTTTTCTTATTCAGAATTATACTTTTATAGTTGATCCATGTTATGTTAATATTTATTTACTTGTTTCTAGTATTTGATAGACTTCAATGATCTGCTATTCTATCTCAGATTCTTTTCTGTTTCCTCAATAATGGTGACCTGTACTACTTATTCTAATTTCCATAAACCCTATTATAAAAAACTGTGTTCTTGTATAAGAATTTTCTAGCATATATGCATTTGAGATGTAAAGCCCTAGAGTTTTGGAGTACTTAATCTAATCTTTTAGCATAATTATGGCAGTTGCTCTATAATGTATAGCACAGCATATACACCTAAAGTACTTTTTCTTAATTTCAGGCATTATTATGATATGGTAGGAAAAAGTAAAAGGAGTTTTTTTTTCAATTTTCCTAAAGATTTTTGAAGTTTGCTTTTCAGATGAACAAATGTTATAGTCAGCTTTCTAGTTGCTGCACAGAAAGAACCCAAGAAAAAGCAGCTTGAGAGGAATGAGTTATTTGGCTTAGGAACTCAAGGGGAGACTCCATCATAGCAGGGAAAATGATGACATGAGAGGAGGGGTGGACATTACTTCCACCACAGCACTGCAAATAGCGGCAGGAAGGTGTGCCAAACACTGGCATGGGGAAGCTTGCTTATAACCCCATAAACTCACCCCCAACAAAACAGCTCCAGCTAAATTCTAATACCTAAAACTGCCATCAGCTGAAGATTGATCACCCAGAGCACATTTGTTTGTGGGGGACACCTGGATCTAACTATGACAACAAGTGATCTATTTTATAGTAATTTTCAATATGGACTATGGAGAGTAGGTGAATGATAGTGTGGGGGTGGAATCCTCTCTACTCATTGCAAGATCCATTTGTTCTTCCCTTAGTCCTAATATTTTCTCTGGTTGTCCTGCCTATTGGAGAGAGTGATGTGTTCAAATCATCTACTATAGCTATGTTTAGTTAATCTGTAACTTACTGTCTTAATATTTGTTTTATGAACTTGTGTGTCTGTTTTTGGTCTGTATAAATGTATGATATAAAGTTGAAGTTTATTTTGTCAGATAGTAAAGAAGCAATAGCCACATTTTTACACATTTCATTTGCTTATCATATCTTTGCCCTGAGTTCACCATGAAGTAGTGTCTGACTTTGAGTGTGAGGTAAGCTTTGTGAAGACTGCCATAAGATGAATCCTTTTCTCTGATTCAATCATTTTGCCTTTTGTTTTCAATGGGGGAAATGTGACTATTAATCTACAGAATTATTATTGAAAGGCTTGAAACATTTCCTTTAACTTTGGTGATTTTGTGATAGTTGATGTCTTCTTTAGTTTTTATTTCCTTAATCAAATATAGCATTGATTTTTTTTTCTATCTAAACTCATGGGTATGTTTTTCCTCTTTAGTCTTATGTATTTTTACCAGTGTACTCAGTGGAGCTGTTTTATAGTCATAAATTTCTTTATTCTGTTTTTGTCATGGATTTTTTTCTTTTTTTCTACTATCAGAGCAAATTTTGCTGGCTATAGTAGTTTGGGTTGGCAGCTGTGGGTTTTCAATATTTGCAATACATAATTCTATGCTTCTATATCTTTTGGGGTTTCCTTTTTAAAATTGGATGTTATTCTGCTAGGCTTGCCTGATATTCTGACCTCCACATGGTCTATTTCATGAGTAAAGTTTTTCAGGGAGGTTTACATTTGACTAATTGCATTTTTTATTTCCAAGTGAATTTTCTTCAGAATTTCTCTTCGTACTGAGTTCTATTTTATGCCATGCCATTTATCTGTATGTCTGTGTCCCCTTAGAGTTCATGCAGGTATTTGTACATGTGCTTTTTTTTAGGTCATTGTCCATATTGATCTTAATTGCACTCTTGAATTCTTTGATTGGATTTTTCCACGAAGTAGTTCTCATGAATTCCCTCTATTGTGAAATGACCATTTTTTGGTGAGGATATATTACCTTGATTTCATGTATTCTTTTTTCTTTATATTAACCCATCTGAAATATTTCCTTTGTTGAGAATCCTGGGGCCCATGAAAGATACCAGCAAAGAGGAGATTGTTTGGATGGTGGTGGGGGACTTCATATATATATATATATATATATATATATATTTAAAGTTGGGGAAGCAGTGGAGTATCTCACATAGGCTGAATACAGTGTTGTACAAGGCCTTGTAACATTTTTGGTGTGAGAAAATTACATGAACTAGCATGGTGTAAGTTCACTTAATACACATGAGGATTAGACACACAGAGAAGGAGATTGTCTGCAAGGCAGCAGTTGGGTGGCTGCCTGTTCAAGTTGTCTGTGTGCAGGTAGAGGAGGACACTGGGATCTCACCAGCAATGAAGTGTGGTTACCAGGCAGTTGGGCAGTGTTTCCAGGCATGGCTTCTAAAACTTCCTACATGCCATGTTACCAGTGATTGAGTTCCCTACAGCAATTGAGGCTGAGTCATATTGGTGTTCCTTACTTAGTTATCAACACTTATGGTTATGTCTAACTACAGAAGATCCTTTTGTTACAGGTGTGATCCTGGGTGAGACTTACTGGAAGTGGATTGATCATCAATATTGGTTATTGTGCTGCATTGAATACAAAGCATAGCCTTAAACCCTTCCTTTCTGTCCAGGGCCACACATTGTCTCTTATGTTCTCATTAGTATCTCCCCCATGGACTGGGTGGGCAGAATTAGGATCAGTTCTTTCTAGGTACTGTTGTCTTCTTCCTTATAAAATGGGTGGATATAATGGAGACCAGTTCCGTTTCTGTGCTTGCTGGCATCTCCAGCACACATGGTATAGGCGGATTTGAATCTATTTCCTCCAAGTGCTTGCTTGCCTCTTTAGTGTGGGCCAGGTGGCCCAGTTGTACGTGTCCCAGCAGACACTTAGACCAGGAGGGGAAGAGTACCTGCATCTTCCTGGTGATGGCTAGACTCTCCTTCACGTGGGTGGACTTGTATGTGTACCTTCTGCATGGGGACTGGCCTCTCATGTTGTAGTCTGGAGTTGAGACCTGCTTTCTTCTCATAATGGTTATTCGCTTCCACATGGCAGTTTCTCCCTCATCCTATGCTTAATAAACTTAAGTACTCAATAAATAACACAATATTACATAATAGTGTCAAGTTCTTGATATCATATCTTTCTAGAAATAAATGTTTTTTTTAAAATTAGGATAGCCACCTAAATGTGGCCCCTGAAATATGAAAATGAAATGCTGACTTATTTCATAAGTACATTTTTGAGATCAGGGTGAAATATCACTTGGGATTTTGTTCAACTCTCTACCATTTAAGATAATTTGACAGATGCCACATTTTGGAAAACATTAATCTTTTCTTTGATATCCCAAAGGGGAAAAAAGCTACTAATAATATTATGACTATCTTTATACAAATTTCTCTAGTTTTATTTTTATGCAATCACAGTTAATCCACAGATAGTAAAGTTTAAAATTCAGAATCAACTAATGCTAATTCAACAAATATTTATTAAGAGACTTATTGGCACCAGATACTCTACTTGGAACCCAAGGCACAAAAACTAATAACTTGAAATCTTGCCACCTGTTGCTGACATCTTAGAGTATTAGTTTTCCTTGTGCTATGTAGTTTTCGATATTATTAAAGAAATCTGACTTCAGTAGACTATCATGGTGTCCAGGAACATATTTCCTAAGATAAAAATGACATATGTGAGAGGGAATATGTTTAAGAAATGTTTCTTTAAAGTTAATTTTCTACTGTAACATTGAAATTGCAATAATTATGCATAAAAAGGAAAATAAAGATGATATGAAGGATTAAAGGTAAACTGATAGCTAAAAACTAATAAGAAAGCAGATTACATTACAGAAAGACTTACCATTCCATGACAGAATATAATATATAAGTCAAAGTATGTATCACAGAACTGTGTTATAAAATGTAGTCAGTGTGGAAACTGCATGGTGGCTTCTCAAAAAGTTAAGCATATTTACTATGTCAATTAGAAATTTCATTTTCAGATTATTAATATGTGGATTTGGATATATTTGTCCATCCATGTTCATAGCAGCAATAACTGTAATGAGGTGGAAGGAAACCAAGTATCTGCTGATGGACGAATAGATAAACAAATGGCTTTATCTACTTAAAATTCAATTCTGTTCAGCATAAAAATAAATGAAATTTTCACACATGCTACTAGATGAATGAGCCTTGAGGACATTACATTTAGTGAAATAAGCTATACAACCATACCAAAAAAAGCAATCATTGTATGGTTTCTTTCATCTACTGCCTAAAGCAATCAACTTCATTGAAAAAGAATTTGAATGGTGGATGCTGGGGGCTTCCATTTGGGGAAGAGAAGTGGCAGGGAGTTGTTTAAAATATACAAAGATTCCTTTTCAAAAGAAACATAGTTTCTACAGATTTTTATGGTGATAGCAACACAGGATTACACATGTCCCTAAACTGTACAATTAAGATTTACATTTTATAGTTTGCACATGTTACTGCAATTTCCAAAGAAGTAAGTGGAAAGTGGGAAGATTAGGCCACAGAGTTTTGATAAAGGAAAGAGAGAAAAACAATATAAATTAGAAGATGGTAAAAGGAAATTTATTTGCATTAATATGGAAAAAAATAACTGGACATGTTTGGAACATTCACAGTACAGAACAATCTTGAGAGTGAAGAGAAAGAAGTAATGGAAGTCACTGTGAAGCACAATCTTGGAGGGATGTATAAGAAGAGAAGGCACAGTGTAGTACTTGAGATATCACAAATATATCATAATATGTAAAGAATAGGTAGCAATTGATCTGAAATTAACTGGCATGGAAATCAAGATTGTGAGCCTCTAAGGTAAAGGATGGATGTGGTCAAAGGAACACAGGGTACAGTTTAGGTGACTGATCTGTTTCCAGGTGGTCATACTTGTTAAAGTGATGTGTGCATGTCTTAGAATTATTTGCTAGGTTTTGTATGTATTCTGTAATATTCAAAGTGGAAAATTACAACAAATTCAAGGGCGAAATGCTATGTACACAGAATACCTATCAATCACTAAGGAAATTAGGATCCGCATCCAATATCTTTTAAATAGATAATTGAAGTCGCTGAGATTAGAAACACAATTCACCTCCAGATGTGCATCTTGATAGCAACTCTAATCATTTCAAATGCTAATTAAAATGATAAATTACTTTATCTTATAAAAGTGGCACAGTTATTTTTAAGACAGGTAACTTTCCAGGTTGATAAAAATATTGTGACAAATATTTTCCTTAAGTGATAGGTGAGGGTGTTATTCAAATCAAAATTGACAAAACTTGTGACTAATTCCTCATTTGTGGGGATCTAGTCAGCAGTAACGAGCAAACTATATTACAAATATGCATGGTGTTTCACCGTGAAGGATTGTTACTAATGAAAAATAAACAAAAAAGGAATCAACATAAATACCAAGATTTAGAAGGCTGGCTGAATAAGTGATAGTATGAAAATAAAATGGAATGCTATGCAAACATCAAAAATATATGCTAAGGGGGCGGAGCAAGATGGTGGCCGAGTAACAACTTCGCCAGGACTCTCCTAAAGGTTTGACCCCCCTCAACTGCTATCCAGGCTTTGGACACCGGCCGAACCCGAGCTCGAACTCTCCATCCCTCGCTGCTCCCCTGTGGAGCAGAGGGCCGAGCCCTCCCGCCCCGGCTGGCTCCCGCCGCCATTATCCCCCGGGAC
>PVHP010028164.1:0-23277 GCA_004024765.1 Zapus hudsonius | reverse complement strand
CAACACACTTGGGCCAGGAAGACTGAGATGAGTACTAAGATATACAGGATACCTTGCCACAAGGACTAATACAGACAGCCCACAGAGGAGGATATACAACTGATCAGGGATGGGGAGGGGGGGATTGGGGAATTCGGGATAACAACGCATGGTTTGCCCACTAAATAATGTAACTCATTATGGACAATAAATATATATTAAAAAAAAACAGAGCATGTGTGTGTGTGTATATATATATATATATATATATATATATATATATATAAAGTGGCTTTGAACCTGTCATGTGCTCTTCTGCTTTGCATGGGTCCTCATGGTGAGGCACTGGTTTCTGCCTAGGAGGGTTGTGTGTTTTGTGCTGGTTAGCTTTCTATCACTGCACTGAAATACCTGGGACAGTGAACTTACAGAGAAGATTTGTTCTTGTGTATGGTTTTGGAAGTTCCAATCCAACATCAGCATAGAATATAGGTTTATTTGAACTATATTGGGGGGCTGGATGGCAATAGTGAGGGGTCTATTCTGGAGTGAATGTCTTATCTCATAGATCAGAGATTCCCATCCCCCATAAAGTTCTACCTCCTCCCAGCAGCACTGGCCTGGACGAGCCTTTGCTGAGCAATTGCCTAAGCAGAGCACCTCCCTTGACCTTGAATTTGTCACTCAACCTCTCTACGCCTTAGTGGTATCATCTGGAAAATCGTAACTACTAGTACTACCCCAGACAGCCATCCTGTGTGTCATGCAGGACTATTTTAAAACTTAAATTCTAGTACTTAGATACAGGAGGGTCAGGAGTTCAAGGCCATTTCTTGGCTACATGGAAAATTTGAGGACAGCCTGGAAGACATAAGATCCTGTCTCAAAACAAAACAAAAGACTCGGGCTGGAGAGATGGCTCGGCGGTTGGGGCACTTGCCTCTAGTGCCTAGGGCCCCGGGTTCAGTTCCCCAGGACCCACAAAGGCCAGACCCACAGGGTGTTGGCCCTGGTTTTCTCTCTCTCTCTCTCTCTCTCTCTCTCTCTCTCTCTCTGCTTGAAAATGAATAAATAAAATATTTTTTAAAAACCAAAAGACTGAATTGGACTTTTAAAATATATTTTAAAAACTTAAATCATATAATTTGTGTCATTTTAGTTTAGTGCTCAGCTCATAATAAGCTATCATATATCTAGCATTTTTTAAAAAAATATTTATTTGCACTCACATATGTAAAGTGTGCATGTGTACAATATTTTGCTTCCTGCGCTAAGTGGGGAAAGAAGCCTTCTGGCTGTCATTCAGAATATCACAGAAAAAAAAGAGAGCTCTCTTAGTGCTTGGAAATGGACCTCAGATCATCAAAGGACCTTTTTAAAAAAAGCATTTTTATTTACTCCAGAGAGTGATGAGAGAGAGAGAGAGAGAGAGAGAGAGAGAGAGAGAGAGAGAGAATGAGAGAGAATGAATGGGCATACCAGGGCCTCCTGCCACTGCAAATAAACTTCAGACGCATGTGCCTCATTGTGTATCTAGCTGTACATTGGTACTGGGGAATTGAACCTGGGCTGGCAGGCTTTGCAAACAAGCACCTATAACTGCTGAGCCACTGTCCCCAGCCTCTTTTTCTTAGCTCTAAAGCCAAATAAACATATGGCGGTCACTCATCTTTGAACAACCTCTTTTTTCTTCTTGGACTTAGTATGCTTTATTTGTGGACCCTGCAAGGGGGGGGGGAATCTGAAAAATTAAATAAGGAAACTAAAAGGATTCTCTCCTTTTTTTCCTTTTCCCCCTTGAATTGAGGACCGGCAGAAATAAAGGGAGATGGGATATTTACAATAGGATCTTGCAGGTTTGGGGCAACAAAGTGACAGCAATTAAAAATAAAGCCTAAAGTGAATTGAACATATAATTCTCAAAAGAAGTATAAATAGCCAGTAAATACATGAAAAATCTTAGCCATCAAGGAAATGCAACTCAAAATATACTGAGCTCACATCCCCCCATCTGCATGGCTATCAGCAAGAGAAACAACATTTGGTTGCCAGGATGCTAGGAATGAGGACCCTTGAAACACTTCTGGGGGCACTGTAAACTAGTCCAGTCACCATGGAGGTTCCTCACAAAACTAAAAATAAAACCACTGTGCACTCCAGCTGTATAGCTCTTCTGGGAATCAGCCCAAAGGAATCTCAGCTAGCACACCACAGAGATAACTGTACATCTATGCTTATTGCAGAGCTATTCACAGTAGCCAAGGTATGCGATCAGCCTCCTTGCTCATCCACAGGTAGAGCTCAATAGAAGGTAATAGATATCTCAGTCAGCCCTAATGAATAATAAAATTATGCCGTTTTTAGGAAAATAGATGGAACTGCAGAAACAAGAGATGTGAGCCAGGCTCAGAGAGACAAATATTGCATGTTTTCTCTATGTAAACTTTAGATGGAAAAGAACAGTAGGAAATTGGAAGAGGATCTACTCAGGGAGCAGTTGGGAGGGGAAGGAGATGAGACAGAGATGGGAAAATGTGATCAAAATACATTGTACATGTATCAGGGGCGGAAAGATTGTGAGAGCCTTGGTGGGGGAGAATACCCAAAGTCATGGCCGCCCTCGGTAGCAACACTCTAAGGCCGGCAGAACCGGCCTGTCTCCTAGGCTATCCATGGTCCCCTACCCAAGGAAGAGGATATCCAGCTGATCGAGGATGGGGAAGAGGAGCATTGGGGAACTAGGGATAACAACTTATTGTTTGCCCATTAAATAATGTAACTTATTATGGATAATTAAAAAAATAAAATAAATACATTGTACACGTGTCAAAAGGTTACAATGAAGCACATTACCTTGCACACTTAATATACAGTAGCAATGAAAAGGGAGGATCCAAGCCAACGATAGCTCAGGGTAGATAGTACACAGGATTACTGGGGCTGGTGCACACTGGGGATATTACAGGGACATTATCCTGGTGGCAGTCACAGCCACATAAAGGATGATCAATCTCTGCTTTCTATCCAAAAATATTTTGCCTTCTTATTACGTTTTGGTAATTTGGGCTCCAAGATAAAGCCACGTGGCCATCCACAGAACACTGAGTCAGGCAGGGACAGAAACATTGGGGAACCAAGAGATGCCACATTGATATTAACTGGGGTTAGTACCTCTGACACACAGGATGGTTTTTCAGTGGCCTTGGCTGAAGCTCTAAAAATTAAAAGTAGATAGAGCAGCCCTGTGAGAACAAGGTTTAGGAACTCCTTAGTAGGAATGCAGATTCCCTGGATGACTTCTGGCTCCCTGTCCTCGCTAGAGCACATGGGCTGCTCAAGCCTGATGCTCCTCCCACTTCGTCTCATGGGGGCTCAGGCAGCATCTTTTATGGTTTAGAACATGAAATGGTAAAGTCAGGAAGACTCCAGGGGAAGAAACAGAAACCACACAGAGAAGACTTACCAGTAGGAAGGCAACAGAATGAACAGATGGGGGGAAAAGTCATGCAGTGGTCGGGATAGTTCATGCTTCAGAACTTGTAAGGTCAAGTTTTCTCATAAGTGTAAATTGCTGAGAAAGTTAAAACTAGAGGAATATAGACGATCTAATCTCTATACACATTTGTAAATATCTCTTGGTAAATTCCGAAGGTTTCCTGAAATAAGCTATGCATAGACCATCTTAATCCTCAATCTTGTGTTGGGGAGGTAAATTGGGCCAATAAGCCCTTCCTTCAACTTCGCCCAGTGGGCCAGAAGTCATGGTATTTTTGTTGTTATTGTTGTTGTTTGCTTTTTTTTTTCCAGCAGTGGGGCTGGAGAGATGGCTCAGAGGTTAAGGCACTTGCCTCCCGTGCCTAAGGCCCTGGGTTCAATTTCCCAGGACCCACATAAGCCAGACCCACAGAAGTCATGGTATTTAATCTATCTCTTCACCTCATTCACATGTCAACAGGTCTTTATCCAAAACCAAGTTCACTATTTTTAGAAAGACTTGGAAGTCTTTTGTATCCCAAGGTCAGGGTTAAGAAAATGAAGTGAAAAGTTCCAATGAAATTGTACCTTTCTGGATTAGGAAATTCCCAGAGTGTACAGGGAAGGAAGAGTTAAAGAGGTTTGTTAAATGCGAATAAAGCTTTCTTCAGGTCCTTTCATGAGATCCCAAGTCTGACTATAATGATTTTCAATAGAGCAACAGACCCTCTTCCAAGGCTTCCCCTCTCTGAAGCCAAAATAGGTCAATGGTATAGTACTCTCCATATGTAATGGTTAGCTTGAGTGGGTGTGTCTATGCGGTGTTTCCAGAGCAGGCTAACTGAAAAGGGAAGACCCATCCTGAACGCTGATGGCTCTATTTCATGGGCCGGGGTCTCAGACTGAATACACAATGAAAAAGGAGAAAGTGAACTGAACCCAGCATTCACCTCTCTCTAATTCCTAACTGCAGATACAATGTGACCAGCTACCTTATGTCCACCACCGTGTCCTCCCAGCTTTGATGGACTTGATGTACCCTCAAACCATAAGCCAAAAGAATCCCTTCCTTCTTTAAGTTGTTTTTGTCATGTAGTTTGTCACAGAAATAGGAAAAATAACTATGGTTTTGGTTTTTTGTGCTTCAAGTTACCCATTCTCACCTGTGATCTAAAAATACAGGGAAATGAAGAATTAAGATATTGTGAGACTGAAAAGATGACATTCACATAGCTTTTATTACAAAACATTGTATAATTATTCTAATATTAGGTGTCATTATAAATTGGTGTCAGCCAGTTTTCAATTATAGTCACAAATACTGAAGATGAGCTACTTCTAAAAAGGAAAAAGCATTTTTATTATAATCTAGTGTGTGTGTATGTGTGGGTGTGTGAAGAGAAAGAGAGTTATTAAAATAGAGAAATGTGCATTCCATGACGTGCATGTGCACACAATTTCAGGTGCCGGTCCCCAAGTTCCACTTTGTTTGAAGCAAGGTTTCTTCTTGTATGCCCCTGTGTGCTGAACTGGCTTGTAGGCTTCTGGCGATTTTTTTGTCTGTTTCCCCCATCTTGCCAGAGGAGAGCTGAGATTACAGATGCAGGCTACTGTGTCCATCCAGCTTTACGTGTGTGTTCTGAACTCAGGTCCTCGTGCTTGTACAGCAGGTTCTTTACACACTGAGCCACCTCCCCAGCTCCAGATTGAGCAATTTTTGATGCAAATATTTGGAGTTCTAAATCCATGATCTCTAAATCTCATTGTGTTGGGGCTGGTGCTAAGATAGATCTTTGTAGTGGGGGGGGGCATAAAAGGGACCAAAGCTGCTCACTGCATGGCCAGGAGGAAGAGGTTGAAGTCCCATGATCCACCTTGAGGGCATGCCTCACCCCACTTCTAAGAACTTTTTACCATTTCCAAGTAGTGCCTGACGGAGAACCAAGCCTGAAACACATGATCTGTGGAGCATAACCTGGATCCAACGTTTATGTCTTGCTGTATCTGACTGAATACCATCATGGTTCCCTGGAGACGGCCAAGAAGTGTAAAGGAGGAATTCAGTATCTTCATGGTTCAGGCTCCCAGTGCAGGTATTGGAAAGGAACAACCCATGGATAAGTAGTATCAGCCAGGTCAGGTTTATTTATGCCGTGTCATAGAGAATCCCCATTTCTCAGTGTCTTATCCCAAATAAGGTCTTTTTCTCTCTCCACTCCTGTATGCAGGCCATTCAACCCTGTGTTGGTATTTCAGAACCTAGGCTAAAGGGGCCCGACCTGAGTTTCTGTCAGCCTCTTTGTGAAGTGGACAAGCACCCATGAGCCCACGAGGGTGAAGAGGCTGAGTCCTTCATTTGCATCCTACTGACCCAAGCAAATCAAGTGTTCAAGCCTGGCGCTGGCAGGAAGGGCCAACTTCCGCAGGACTGGTCAATGCATATTGAACATCATAGACAAACCATGTGATGTATATGGATACAGTGTTTTGCTTTCTACTTTTTTTATTGTCCATAATTAGTTACATTGTTTAGTGGGCCCAATTCCTCATTGCCCCCCCTTCCCCATCCCCATCCCCAGTCAGCTGGATATCCTCCTCCGTGGGCCCTCTGGATCAGTCTTTGTGGTAAGGGACCATGGATAGCCTAGTATTCAGCCGGGTTCTCCTGGCCATGCCTCTGGATAATCTCCCCCACCACGGCTCTCACAATCTTCGGCCCCCTCTTCCGCTCAGTTCCCTGAGTCGTGGTGGGTGAGTATTAAGGCTGCTTTAATGTTGTGAGCTTAGGAGTCTTTGTGTCGAGAATTGTTGGTTTCTGTCTCACTGGCTTATCCTGTGTTGATTGAATGGCTGTGGCTGTGGGTCCCTTGTTCATCCCGTCATTCTCCGCAGGGTTCTCTATGGATCCTCCACGATATGACTGTGGTGGCTCATCTCTTGCCAGGATCAGAAGTCACCCCTCAGATGACCAGCCCTGACTTTAGCTGTTACATCCATTCATGTTGAATATAGCTTGACTTGGCTTCTCTCCTTTTGGAAGCCACTTGTCCCTGGGAATTTTCTTAGGAAAGTGGGGTTGAGACAGAATAGGAAGAAGCTAGCTTATTTAGGCAGTTCCGTCAGGGAATGAGGCCCAGAGGGAGTCAGGAGATGCCACCCCACGTGCCATCTCATCCTGGCACAAGAATGAAAACTCCTGACAAGAACTGAACTCTGTGTCTGACCCAGACTGATCTGTAACACCCCCTGCAGTCCACAGCCTAATGCACTGCTTCCCTGGCCCTGGGTGTGGTCCTGACTCTGGGATCCATCTGTGGTTCAGATTTATTAACCAGTCCAATCTATTCCCTGCCTACCTGAACCAAACACTATAAAGATGGTGGCCATGCCTCTTTCGGTCTCTTGACCTTCTTCCTGACTCTGGCTCCCTTGCTTGGTGTGCCTGGACTTCTCCCAGGTGCGCTTTGGTCCCCATCTTAATCCTCGCCTCTCTGCTCATCTCTGCTTGACCATTTCTCCTAGTTGCGTGTTTCCACCCTGGATTCACTCGTGGGTAACATTCCCCTAACTCCTCTCTAGCCTATCTGTGGCCTCTAAACCCACCAAGTTCAGATTCCCATTAGGACCCACCCTGTGGGTGTTTTTGCTGACTTTCCCCTTAGCTTCCCTTCACGGGAAAACACATGGCAAATGCCCTGCGTGTCTCTTCTCCATCTTCCTACACTTCTAGATTGTACCTCCACGTGTTCACCCCTCTGATCTTTCCTCGGAAGGAAAGATCACCTGTGGCTCCATACTAACTTCTCTTTAAAAACATTCTAATTTCTTTTTAAATAAGCCTGTTTATTTTAGCTTTCCAATGTGTTCTCGGGTTCACTCCAGTTTTTCTCTAAAACTTCAATCTTTCTTAAATATGTTTTCCACATAAAAGTGTGTTCTGGTCTTCCTCCCAGATCCCAATTCCCCAACTCCCTAAACTCCACAATTTGTGATTTCTCCCCAAATAAACTCAATAATTCATAATTTGTCCTTCTTGGATCCGTCTTTATTATTCTTCATTAATGATTAGCAAAGAATCCAAAACTTGGGGCTTATAAATCTGGGGGACCCCTGAACCCCCAAAATCCCGCACCAGGGTAGTTGGACCAACTACCCCATCTTGAGTGAGAAGCCCCTTCTCGGACAGGAGCAGGCTGAGGGGAACTCTGCTCACATCTCTGTTCCTTGTCTTCTGAGCAGGGGGAACCGTCTTTCTTTGCCTTCCATTTATAAACTGGACAAAACAACCCCTTTTCTTTGAATAGGGGGGCCGGGAGCACTTTGGACATTTAGTGTGTGTGTTTTCACACAAGTGTGCCCATAGCTGTGCTGCAGCATGTGTTTGGAAGTCAAAGGATAACTTAGGGTGCCAGTCTTACCACGTTTTGAGGCAGGGTGTCTTGCATGCCTCTGTGTGTGCTAGGCCGAGCTGGCCCCTGAGCCATCCTACCTTGGCATTCTAAGGTTCTGTCAGCTCCCTGACTTGTGAGTCGAGAGTGCAGGGTTCTCCCTCTTTCTGTCCATTCACAGAACGAGTTAGCTTCAGCTCTCCCCATGCTTGTGTCATGGCCTCGCATGCCCTCTGAGAAGAATTTCTCTTGGGTCAACATCCTCAGTATTTGCAACGCTAGCCTCACTGGATATTTGTTCCCATGGGTGCAAGCCTGTAACCACTTCAGACATTCTCTGCTCTTAGGGAACAAGGGGGACAAAGGGAAGGGGAACGGAACACAAAACCAGCTGACACAAGTCAGCTGTCTCTTTTCTCCTCCAGGCTCTCCCAGCCCTGAGCGTCAGCCCCCAGAGGCTTTGGGGTAATAAAATCTAAATCCAGGAGCATGAATTTGCATTGCAAAGGAAATTGGGTCTTCCATTGTGGAGGCAGGCTACAGGGCTAGCTCAATGGTCAGGGGTAGATGGGGTGGGGGAGGGGCTCCATCACCCTCTGTCTCTATAGCTCAGCCTCTTTCTCCTTCCCTCTCTCTTCCCAGCATTGGTATGGGGATTAGGGACTTCTTTCTATGTCTAGTTCCATTTCCTGCCTCACTACCAGGAATGTCAGCAGGAAAGGAGACTCATCTCCTGTGCTTCATGGGGAGGAGGAGAGCAGAGATGGGAGAGTGGAGAGAGGGAAAACAGGGGACCCCACAGTACCTGGGGGATGGTGGTATTCACAGCCTGCTGGCAGATTGGGGTAGATACGTGTGGGGAGGAAGGGCATATTGAGGGACCCTTCCATGGAGATACCCAACAGGTAGTTGGAGATAATTAAGATTTGTAAGAGCAATCTAGACTGGAGATTCATTAGGCCAGAAAGTCTAAAGGCTGTAATAAAAGTGGGATCCTGTTCATGGTGTCCATAGAGTGGGAAGAGGAGGCAAACAGGGAGTTCTTAGGTAGAAAAATCTAGAAGGGCTGAGGTGGAGAGGAAAGTCAGAGGAATGGAAGAAATGTTTGCGAAGTACACAGGGGTCATTGAGTCCTGGGATGAGGGCGAGTTTGATCTTGGTTGGCCTTGGCAAAAGCCATTGAAGAGTCTGTAGACCAATAGAAACTTCCATATGCAGATGAGGCATCGGTGGGCATGGGCGTTGGTGTGGTCTCTGGGAAGAAGGGGTCAGAGAAAAGTGAGGACAGTTTTGGGAGGTGTTTCTTTCCCTAATCTTTGGCATGTATAAAGGATGATGTAATGTCTGGGGTTTCTCTCTGGGTGAAGAAAGCAGAGGTATCAAGCACAGGAAGGTTCCAGAAGTTTAGCAACTCCATTGTAGTTGCAAAGCCTCCTCTCAGAACCCAGTTGTCTGGGTTCCACTTTGTTTTAGTCAACCACACACTGCTGGGATGAACCTCCAAACCAGGCACAGTTATGGGAGGAAGGGATTTATTGAAGCTACAGATCCAGGGGAAGTTCCATAATGGTAAAAGAGGCTGGTTCCCCTTTGCACAGTCCAAGCAGAGAGAGAAAAACCATCACCAGCACCACACACACAACAGCAAACAGGCAGGGGAAGTGGGGAGAGATTTCTTTCCACTTTATATAGCCTTAGGATGGGGTCTTGCAACCCTTTACCAAACTTGTTGACTTCCCAAGTCTCTGGAATTTCCTTGCTGTACTGTCCTCCCAGAAAGGAAAGTTTGTTTCTAGCTTTCCTGAGCTTTCTTTACATCCTGCCCACTACCAAGAGGGCTGCCTTCCTGTAAACAACATCATAGACCCACCCAAGATGATTAAAAAGGCCAAGTTGACAAAAAAAATATAACCATGACACACTCTTTGTCAGAGTGAACTGGGGTGTGATGGTTAGGTTTTGTTGTCAACTTGATCTTTTTAATTATCTTGGGTGGGTCTCTGAGGATGTTTACAGGAAGGCAGCCTCTCAGTAGAGGGCAGGATGTAAGGAAGCCCAGCAGAGCTAGAAATTAACATCACTTCCTTTATGGGCAGTGAAGGAAGGAAATTCCAGAGACTCAGGAAACCATTAAATCTGGGAAAGGGTTGCGAGACCCCACCCTAAGGCTATATAAAGGGGAAGGAATTCTCTCCTGGGCCCTCCTGCCTGTTTGCTATTGTGTGTGTAGTGTAGGCGATGGGTTTTTCTCTCTGCTTGGATCTGTGGAAGAGGGCCAGCCTCTTTTGCTGTTATGGAACTTCCCATCAATCTGTAGTTTCAATAAAAACTTTCCTCCCCCAAATTGTGCCTGGTTTGAAGATTCATCCCAGAGGCGTGTGGCTGACTGCAACATGGGGGATACTGTGAGCTGAGTCACAGCCCCCCCCCAAAACCTAGAGTTTGTATCTATAAGCACACCAAGGAATTAAGGACTGGGATGGAGGGACTTTTAAACAAATTTTACATGTTTTATTGATTGGATTTATTAAAATAAGGGAAAAGAGGAAAGGAATGCAGTAAAAAAAGGTAACCCATCACCACTTGGCCTGATAAACTCATCAAGATCATCCAAAAAAAAGAGGAAGAAGAAAAATAAAAGATACATGTTTTTAAGGAAAATTGTAAAATAAAACCCATAATAAAGTAGTTTTTTCTTCTCTTCCCTCATGTAAGATCAGAGGGAGAGAAAACATTACACTCACCACCTTGAACCTGTGAGAATCCAAAGCCAGATGTAAAGACCAGGGGTGGGGTGGGGGGTGCTTCCCTTGGCTCTGGCTTGGTTAAATCGTGTTAGAAGCAGGTTCTCATGAGGCCGGGCTAGGGAGGAGAGTGGTAAAACTGTATGATGACATAGCTGCCCGGCATCTAACTGTTTAAAGGGAATCTGTATGATCTCCCGCATTTCCCCCCTCTCTTGAAGACACCCCCACTGCTGCTGGGGAAAACAGGATGACAGATGTCTGATCTTAACTACTTTTTGTTAAGACTTTTGTATTTGTTTAGCATTGTGAGGTAGGAAGAGGGGGTAGTCCCTCTAGACGTGGGGAGTGTTCTTATTGGGTGTTCGAGCAGTCTGGTGTAGATGGTGTTGGATTGTTGTACAAACATCTGGCTGTGAGCAGCCTGTATGCGAGCAGAAATAAAGTTAAAACAGCAGTTGTGTGTATATGGTCCAAGATTAGTAAAATAATTACAAAGATTACGATGGGCATGATCTTTTTCCACCATGAAAAACCCGAGATCCACTCCCAGAACTGTTTACTGAAAGGCACCGTGAAATCCTGTGGTTCCATTCTCTTTCTCCATTTCCTTTCAGATGAGACAATCAACTTCCAACACAGCCCCGCAATCTCCACCAGCCCCAAGAACTGGGCCCATTTAGATCCATGAAACTTTAATTTTCTCTTGTCAAAAGGCTTGGCCAAAATATAAATGGCCAACACAGGACAATTTTATATATAAACAGGGAAACAGGAACTGCCCATTACCTTTCTCCAGAAGCTCAAGGAGACAATTAAAAAGACATACTAACATATGTTATAAAAAGTTACAAATGGTGGCTTAACCAAAAAAAACACTTAAAACAGCTACTCCAGGATACAACTTCTGTTTATTATAATCAGAAAGTCAAAAGAAAAGAAAAATAACAAGAAAAAAAACAATTTTATCTTTTATCTTTATATGAAGGGGGCATCCCTTTAGAACTGGATTTGGGAGAATTGGGGGGTTTCATTTTTATAGGAGCCTGAACCCCAATTTCCTGGCTTTCTCCCAAATCAAAGGAGACATATAGCACATTCCATGGGTCTCCTAGAGCAAGGAACGTGGGCCTAGCGTTCCATGCCAGTTTCCAAGCTTGAGTTTCTCCTGACTTCTCCCCAGTTTACCATCTGCATGTCTCACATCCCGCCATGTGAGAAGCGTCAGAGGCTATGGTTAGGCCTAAGTGTGGAGATTTATGCCTACTCCAGTCTTAATAGCCTAACTGCTCACTTGGGGCATTGTTCAGCGACCCCATTTTCTTTCTCCCCTCTGTGGGAGTCTGCTATGTAGGTCCCCCTTGGTCAGTGAATGTTTTAGAGTGGTTTACAGATTATAGGATTTGTTGTTGTAAAAGGAATTTTTTTGGTCTTTACTATCTTTAAACTCTTACCGATGGAACCTTAGGGTCTATGGATTCTAGTTCTTACCCACAGGTCCTAAAAAAAAACACTTGGGAACTATGGAATTAAAAGCGTAATTGGGATAAGTTTTTTTTATTAATCACCTTATAACATCCAGTATTTGCAATTTTTTAAAATATATTTTTATTTATTCATTTTCAAGCAGAGATACAGAGAGAGAGAGAGAGAGAGAGAGAGACAGAGAGAGAACACCAGGGCCACCACCTTGTGGGTCTGGCTTATGTGGGTCCTGGGGAATTGAACCCAGGGCCTCAGGCACTGGAGGCAAGTGCCTTATCCACTGAGCCATCTCTCCAGCCCAGTATTTGCAATTTTTAATCAATATTATATAAAGTCCCTATTAAGACATTAATTAAAAAGGGAAATAACCATAAAAGGGAGAAAAGAGAAAAAAATAAATGCCAGGTGTTTTAGTAATTTAGTCATCTGATTTTCTTTTCTGTGGTAATAAGTTTTTATTTTGATATACATTTTAGGCAAGCCTAGTGGTTGTTTTATTTAAGTAGTTTATAAGCTGATCAAATATATTGACTCGGTTTACTCATTTTAATCTTTTTTTGTTGTTGTTGATGAGAACTTTTTGGACCCAGGTGAAATCAGAAGAGAGGAGCTGTCATCCCTAAGATAGGACCTTATACCCCCCCTTTTTTAATAAGCAAAGTCAGAAACGAGGCATTTACAGTCATTAGTGTCTTTAATTATTGAGCCATCTGACCTTAATTTATCATCTTTCATATAGAAACCTATATGAAAGACATTCCCCTCCCCCTTTTTATAAGTAAAGCAGGAAATGTGTAGTATTTATAATAGCAAATGTTTTTAACCATTGTACCATAGATGAAAAAACATTTTTTAACTTGGTTTACCCATTTGACCATGGACTTTAGTAGACAAAAAAGAAGATATAGATTTTCTTGTGCCATGATTTTCCTTATATTTGTCATTTACTAGAGGGCCAGTCTGGTTTATGAGGAAACATTGGGAAACATATACTGATGTGAAGTCTGTTTGGGTCTGGGTTTAGGGGAGCTCTATTTTGAATTTAGAACCAGGTTGTCCATCTTTTAAAGCAGCACTTGACCATCGATTATTTGAAATCAAGAACAAGGATAAAGGTTAAAAACAGAGAACAGAGAATAGCCATAGTTAAACTTAGAGGTATTTGCGCAAGAGAGACAAGAGACTGGTTAGTTTCTTAGTCCATGACTTAGACCCAACACCTGTATCTGGATTTTATAGAAGAGCTGGTATTCTACATTTATCTTTTACAGAACTTAGTTACCCATCATAAGGCAAATTATACCAAATTGACTTATCTCATTATCAATTAATAGAAAATAAGTAATCTAGTATCAAAAGAATTACACATCTTAATACAAAAATTTAGAACTAGACATTTTAGCATTAATATTTAAGGTTAATTTTTATTATTATTATGTCACTAAAAATAACCCCTCTATGAAGCAAATTTTAAAAGGTATCCCTAGGATAATGTTTACCAATACATTTACCATATCTGGAGATGATTTTGTTATCTTTTAAAGTGCCTGATAAAAATGAGCCATCACCCTTGGTAGAATTTTATAGTTTCCAAAAATTGTCCATGTAGGCTGAAAAATTTTAGTCTATAACATAAACTTAGTAACATTAATTTTTAAATGTTATGCAACAAGACAAAAGCCAGAAAAAAAAACCTCTTGATTTTTAAAATATTTTTTCATCTATAGAAGCATTTTGGTATAAGTCACTTACATCATTTGTTAAAACTGTTAAATTAGGATGTAAACAAGGTATGGACCTTCCTGTATGGAAAGGTTCAAGTGGCCAGCGCCATCTTGAGAGTCCACATGGTGGTCGCCATCTTGAAGAGTCCACATGGCGGCTGCCATCTTGTCTCCAAGCATAGTGCTTGAAGCTGGGCTTGGGTCAGACCTGTGCCCATGAGGATATCTTGCTAAAAATAACTCCATTCTCTGTAGATCCTCCAAAAAGAAAAAAAAAAACCTGAAGAGGGGGGATACTGAGTCACAGCCCCCTGAAACCCAGAGTTTGTATCTTTAGCACACCAAGGAATTGGTGACTCAGATGGAAAGAGTTTTAAAGAAATTTTACAAGTTTTATTGGATTTACTGGAGTAAGGGAAAAATGGGAAGGAGTGGAGTAAAAAGAGAAAGATAACCCATCACCACGTGGCCTGATCAACTCATAAAGATCATCCAAAAAAGAGAAGAGATAAGAGATACATGTTTTTAAGGAAAAATAAAAATCAAAACCCATAATAAAGTAGTTTTTTTTCTTCTCTCCCAATCTTGTAAGATCAGAGGGAGAGAAAAGATGACACTCATCACCTTGAACAGGTGAGAGTCCAGAGCCAGAAGGAAAAACCTGAAGGGGGGGTCTTCACTTGCCTCTGACTTGGTTTTATAAATGGAGCTCATGAGTAACCAGCTTCCATCGAGGGAGGAACCTGGCAGAGTTGTCTGAAGTCATAAGGGAATCTGCCTGACTTTCCACAAGAGGAGCAGCCATGTTTATCTTCCCATCTATGAGGGATGATGAGGCTGAGAGCCTAGTAAAGTCCTTCTTGCCCTGCCTGCCCTCCCCTTGGGTGTGTAGTTGATGCAATGCTCAGAGACTACTCTAAAACAAAAAGGACTTTTGGGGGGCTGGAGAGATGGCTCAGTGGTTAAGGCACTTGCCTGAAAAGCCTGATGACCTGGGTTCAATTCCCTCTGTCTCATGGAAAGCCAGAGCACAGAGTGGAGCCTGCATCTGGAGTTTGTTTCCAGTGGCTGGAGGCTCTGGCGTGCCTGTTCTTTCTATCTCTCTGCTTATAAATAAATAAAGTTTATTTTAAAAATAGACTTTTGGAATTTAGGAATGAGCAAAACCATTGTCCCCTATTTTTAAAAAATTGGAGTAGCATGTACATGAACATAAATTTTTCCATCACAACTGTTCATCTGCACTTTATTTTTCAGGCTATGGATAAGCTCAGGCCTCATTCATGCTCATCAGGGGGTCCGAAACTCAGCTACATTCTAGCCCAAGCTTACCAACTGTCTTACAGGTACAGACTAATAACAGTAAAGACATTCCAGTTGTTGGGTTCAACAATCTCAAGAACTTTTTCATCTTCCAAAATAACTCCTTCCCCCTCCTCCAAGCAACTCTCTGACATTTTTTTTTTTTTTGAGGTAGGGTCTCCCTCTAGCCCACACTGAGTTAGAATTTACTATGTAGTCTCAGGTTGGCCTTGAAGTCAGGGCGATCCCCCTACCTCTCCCTCTGAAGCGTAGGATTAAAAGAGTGTGGCACCACACCCAGCTCATGATCTGTCTCTTGAATTTGTTCTGGGGACTTCTTGGAAGCAGAAGCCTATGCTGTTTGCCTGTTAACGACTGGCTTGCTTCACGGGGTATGATGTCCTCATGTTCTCTGGGTTCATGCATGCTCCTTCCCCTAGTGGCTGCATATCCCCTGCTTTATGCCATAACATGCTTCAGCTCTTTCACAGCCCTTTCCTCTTCAGTGTAGAACAGAAGTGGCTATGGCCGTGGATTTCAGCTGAGGAAACATACCACCACACCCCAGGGCTACCCCAAAAGCTCAGGCCTGGGATCAGAACATAGCCTTTGTTCTCTGGGGCCAGTAGGCTATCCTTGGAGCACAGATGCATTTTGTTTGTAAACCCTCAGAGAATCCTGGAAGCACTCCTCATGAGGCATGGAAGGGACCAGGGCAATAATCATGAGGTCCCTCAAGAACAGACCCAGTGACAAGCCAGCTACAGGACAGATATGGAGGAAGGACAAGGGTGGCGAGAACCTATAGCCAGTCCATCTCTGGCTGCACTTTGGATAGTCAGCCCTGTTCAGTGTTAATCATAGCACACAAGCCAGCAGATGACCCAGTCCTGGGCCAGCAGGGATGGCGGGACTGGCTGGTCCTAACAGTGAATCCTCTAAATTATTATCCAGATAGGAGAAATGGACAGTGCAGCCGTGGCCTGAAGCACGCAGCCAGGGGCAGACAGAAGTTTAAGTGAAATGGACAGACTCTGTCCTTGGATGACTCCTCCTCAGTGTCTGGTTGATTGGTGAAATCTCCTTTGAAGATGGTGTCACTGACCCTCTGTCCACATATATGTAGGCCAGCAGAATTTCAGCTCAGCGAATATGCCTTGTGTGCTTGGAGGAGCTCAGCCAACCCTTCTGAACACGAGCCACCCTTTGGACATTCCTGGCAATTAAACTCACCAGTGGGCACAGTCCTGCCTAAAACAGTCCAGTAAACCATAGTGTGTGCTGAAATAGTATTCTGTGTGGTCTAAGCCTGGTTAATGGCATTGATACCTCTGGGTACCATCCTCAATCCTTCTGTTTGCAGACTGTTCCAGAACATTTGCTCTTTGTTCTGGTTAGGAGGTGGGTTGTCATATTTTCTGGTTAAACGGGAGCATTTATTATCACTTACAGAGCCCCCCTCTGCAGGAGAACTGAAACACCACCTAGTAACTAACTTTCAAGGAGAAATTGTGAATAATGTGGTCCAATCAATCTCTTAAAATACTAAAGATGTTTTTATTTCCTCAGGAGTCATTAGGAACCCCATGCGCCAAAGAATTGATAAAACATGCAAATGCTGGCTAATAGAATGCTGGGTAAACAGCTTTTAATGAACTTCCGTGTCTTGATTCTGTCATGTATTAATTTTCTTAAAAGGCATTGAGTGTGTTTGGAAATGATTAAGACTCAATAAGCTAATGGAAGAGAATGACCCAGAGGCAACTTCCACCAGCTCTTCCTCCAGAAGAGAATTCCCCTACTTAAACTTTCTGACATTGTTTGTTCTTCCTGCCTTCCATCAAAAATATTCTAATCACAATGGAACTCACTCCCCATTCTATTTATGAGCTTCCTGCTGGGAAATCTCTCTTCCTTCTCACCTCAAGCTCTGGAGTGCTTAAGGCCCATCTCTCTGTTTTCAGATAACTGGACATTCATCCATTTCTGTCCCCAGTTTCCTTTTAGCAAAGCCTGTCACCTCTGCTTCCTGCAACCTTCCTGAAATGCTTGGGGACCATCTGTGGAATGTGCCCTTGTTTGTGGAGCTGCAAGGAGAACTGTGAAGGTGGATGTGGCAGAACCACCTCCGCCTTCCTTCTAGGTTTCATTCTTCTCTAACATGGTTCTGATCCTTCACAGGCTCATTCTCCTTCCAGTGCAAATTCTGCTTCTCCCACTTCCTACTACTGCAACCTCTGGGCAAGCAGCTTGTTGCATGATTTTCCTTGGGGAGATGAAAACAAAGGTCTAGTGACTCCAGATAAGGTGCCAAAGACAGAGCAAAGAAATGACTTCACCCACGTCTAGTTTGGTGAGGCAATGAATTCATTGGGATTACTTACAGGAGTTTGGGTGATGGGTTACTTACAAGAGCATGAGTGAATAGGGCGGCTTCATCACCAATGTACGCAGCCTGGCACAGGGGACGACTCAGGAAAGCTGTATCTCTGGAGGCCCCTGCACAACTTGCAGGCAGTTACATCAAGGGGAATTCTCTCCTTTCCCTAAGCAATTGTTAATTGCTTATGTGACCACATGGCCTGGGCTTCATGAGTCTGTTTTTAAAAAAAATTTACTTATTCATATATTTTATTTATGGGAGGGGTTCCCCAGGGCCAGGCAGAACAAGAGAGGTTGGGAGAGGTAGAATGGGCCTCCTGCTGCTGAAAACAAACTCTAGACCCATGCACCACTTGTGCATCTGGCTTTACATGAGCACTGGGGATTAAAACCTGAGCCATCGGGCTTTGCAAGCAAGCACCTTTAACCTCTAAGCCATCTCTCTGGCCTCATGAGTCTTATGTTTTGTTTCCTGAGTCCAGTGACCTCCTTCCTTCCTCTAGGAGGGAGTGCTTCAGTCTGGAGGAAAGAGCTGCACAACAGAACCAAACCCAATGCTCAGTCTTCTCTCTGCTAATGACAGCATTGGCCGCACGGCCTCATGGGTTATCAACAGTGAGATCACACGTGTAAATGCTTAGCACAAACCCAGAACACAGTCGGTGCTCAATCAATGCAGGTTCTCATCGACCAGTTATGTTGAACACAGATAGTGAAGCTTAAATGCTGGGTTCATAGTCAGAGTTTTACTCTGCTACCTATGAGCTCAGTGCCTTTATAAGGGACTGAATTTCTCTGTACCTAAGCTTTCTGATCTCAGTGTCCTTATCTACATGATTTGTGTGAGGATTATTAAATGAGCTATCATATGCAAGGTACTTGAAATAAATCCTGGAACATGAAAAGGGCAGATAAGAGCTATTATTATTAGAGCTTGAAAATGCACTTTGTGTGTGTGTGTGTGTGTGTGTGTGTGTGTGTGTGTGCATACATGCGTCCACTTGTACGATCAAGCCAGAACCAGAGGACAATGTCAGGTGTCACTCCTCAGGTTCCATTCACCTCTCATTGGCCTGGGGCTCTCCGAGTAAACTTGACTGACTAACCAGCAAGCCAGGGGATCCACCCATCTCTGCCCATCCCCCCCAACCCTAGGATTACAGGCATATGTCATCGTACCTGGCTTTTACAATGTGAGTTCTGGGGCTCAAACTCAGGTTCTCATGCCTGCATGGCGAGCACTTTACTGACTGAGCCATTTCCACCTGCTCGCTGTGGGCTGGCTTCCGTTGGTAGGGAGCAAAGTTTGTGCATCCCCACGGAACTTCAGAAGCCAGTAACTAGGGCTCTTTATGACCTCAAACCTGCATGGCCAATCATCTTTCCCCACCACCAGTTCCACAGCGCTAATTTCCTTCAGGTATTCCACCAAGACCTCAAGGATACCAACCTCTCTGAATGGGCCACCCTTTCCCACTCATCTCTCCTCATATCCTCCCGGTCCCTTCTGTCTGTGCTGACCATTCTGATGGCCACGAGCCCACGCCATGACTGACCACTTGGACTGTGGCTGGTTCCGATTGCAGCATGCTATAAGTAGAAGACTGGGTATTTAAAAAAAATCACCAGTTTTGAATAATGATATTTTTGAAACATTGTATTACATAAAATATATTATTAAAATTATTTTATTGGCTGGGCGAGGTGGTAGAGGCAGTTGGGTCAGGATCAAGGTCATGGTCAGCCACATAGCACCCTGTATCAAAAGAGGAAAATAAAAGAATCTTATCTATTTCTTTCTACTTTTTTATTAAATTTATTTATTTATTATTTTCAAGGAGAGGGAGACATAGAGAAAAGAGACGGAAAGGGCGCACCAGGACCTCTGGCCTCTGCAAACAAATTCCAGATGCATGTGCCACTTTGTGCATCTAGCTGTACCTGGGTACTGGGGACTTGAACCTGAGTCCTCAGGCTTTGTAGGCAAGCACCTTAACTGCTGAGCCATCTTTCTCATCCTTCTTTCTATTTGTCTTTTAAACAGGAATACTAGAAAGAAGACATATGCCATGGCGGCTTGAATGCCCTGCACACACACAGGCTCATGCGTTTGAACACTTGAGCTGGTGATGCACTTCTGGAAGGCTGTGGAACCTTCAGGAGGTGGAACTATAGTGGGGACTTTGGAGTTCCTTGCCAGCACACCTACAAAATTAAGAGTACCCCAGATTCTTGTTTTAGGAATCTGAAGAATCAATTTCATCGACCCAAGGGTAAGGTTTAGAGAGACTTTATTAGATTAAGAGAAGGAAAGAGGAGAAAGCAGAGAAGGTTCCCACCCTAAGAGGGAAAAGCCCATGTGGGAGAATCCCTTTGCCTCAGCCCCATCATTGAGATGAGCGGGGCTTACATAAGCCTGAAGGTTTGGGGGTTTCTGTTGGTCAGCCATGAGGAGAGAGAGGAAGCAATATCTATTCCCCTGGTGTATTACAAATTCCCCCCTGGAAGTCCCTGTCTCCTGCCTCAGGTGATTCAGGCTCAGGCTGACTCTGGAAGGTAAGTTTGACCAACCACAATGCCAGGAGACCTCCCACCCCACCTCCAGGTGGGGGCTCAGGTGAAAACCAGGTTAGCCAGATGTTTTACTCTGGATCTCTGGCTCAGTGGAGGCTGCAAAAATAAGCCCAAGGACAGTCCTGCTTTGTATTTTGGGGGACCCAGCCTCCCTAAACTGCTTCAGAGCCTTGCAGGAGAGAGTGGGTCACTTGGCATGGCTCTAGAGGTCATACAGCAGTCCAGCTGTTTGCTCTCTGCTTCCTAATTCTGCTACAATGTGACCAGCTCTGTCCCTGCTCTGGCCCCCCATGTCTTCCCCACCATGATGGACTCCACCCTCTGAAACTCTAAGACAAAATAAACTCTTTCCTTCCATAAGTTGCTTCTGGTCAGATACTTGTTCACAGCAATGTAAAAACAACATAGACATATGCAAATTATATTTTATTTTGGCCGTGTGAAGGCTTCTCAGGCAACTGTTAGCCAAAGACTCAATCAGGCACCATTAAAGGCATGCGTCTATATTAATGGAGCCTCTTTCTCTTTTTATTCAGCTAAAACTTTATGACAAAGCTGAGCGTGCCCAAAAGTGTTTCTGTCCACCATTTTAACTGTCTGAACATGTTCTCTATGACCTTGAGCTAAGCATACCCAAAGATGTGTCTGTCATCTTTCTTGAACTATGAGCTTAAACCGAGCATGCTCAGGAATGTGCCCCTACTGTAAAGTGTTCTCCTATATAAATATGTATGGGCTCCCTGAATAAAAACGCCATGCTTGCTTTGTTCAAACACAGCATTGCTTGGGGAATAATTCCTCCTTTTTCCTTGCTGTTGCAGCTAATAAATCTTTCTCCACTCTTAGTTCTTGGCTGTGCTTGTTTTGGCTTGGTGCTTACCAAGATGTCAGCCCATGGCATTTGGTTTCACCACCATGGGGTTAGCTTTCATTTTCTTGCTCTTGGGGTTCTATACCTAGTCTGCCAACAAGCCCTGGCAACATACTTGGACCTTTAACCTCTCCATCTCCTCCTCTCTTCTCCCCCTCCCCTCCCCTCCCCTCCACTCTCTTCCCCTTCCCTCTGCCCTCCTCTCCCTCTCCTTTCCTCTCCTCTCCAGGCCAGCAAACAAACTCAGTAACTTGGGTAACTGAGTATTAACCTCATTAAACTCCCCCTTGAGATTACAAAGAAAACAACCATAGAAACTCTGAATAAAAGCACTGTATAAGAAGAACTCCAATGTGCTAGAAACGGGGGAACCAGCCACTCAGTTTTATAGGCTGCCCTTAACATAAACAAGTGCCTCTCACCCGCAGATGAAATGCTCTCAGGAAAAGAGGGGAGGAGGTGGAGCCCCTTACCTGCAAAGAGGAAGGGAATGGAGTCTCTGACCTTCCCAGCCACAGACACAAATTCTCCTTGCAGTTTGGTTCCAGTTCAATCCTGAAGATACACAGGCTTCTATGTTCTTTCCAGAAAGCTTATGTATAGCACAGCTACACATTCCTGCTCTTGAGTTCCGATTTAACAATCTTAACTGGACAAAGTGAATTTCTAGAAAAGCCAGCCTTTTCTTCACTCACTGAAATGACCTGAAGCAAGAGCAACTGGCCATTCAGTAAATAGGATCTTGGGGTGCTGAGGTAAAGGTGAGCCCCTGCTTGTTCTGTTCATTCCCGCCCATTCTCCAGCTTAACCAAAGCCAGTTTGCAGTAAGCATATGAGGGTTTGGGCAGAGACTGGAGTCCTCTGCAAGACAGAACATCTCCTCTCTGCCCAGCAAGACTTTGTGTCTTCAGAGGAGTTGGCCAATGCCTCTAAGGCTCTGACCTCCAACTTCTTTAAAGGCTGAAGTTATCATTCACTCTGCCAAGAGCTGGTCTTCCCAAAAGCTAAGCACACTCTCTAGTTTCTCATGTTCAAGCTTCAGAAAGAAAGACAAGTCTGTTTGGGTTCTCTATCAGAAGTTGTTTGCAAGCTGGTGGCAGATGTCTTCAGTCTCAGCACTCTGGAGGCAGAGGTAGGACCAGCCCGAGACTACATAGTGAATTCCAGGTCAGCCTGGGCTAGAGCAAGACCGACCCTACCTTGGAAAACGCACACACACACACACACACACACACAGTTTTCTTTTGGGCCCACAGTTGATGGCTCTAGAAGACAGGATCGTTTCAGTTTATAGTTATGCTGATTTCATTTTCAAACTTTTCTCATAAGCACTTCCTTTTTTTGGGGGGGGGCTTACTGAAGTGCTAATTTGGAGAGCAAAGTGTTGGCCATGGTGGGACCCCTTTAAAATAGTAAAGACCGAGTGTAGAACATGCCAAGAAGTTGGTAGAAAAGAATGAGAATGAATTTCCCCTTGCTGCACCCTAACATGACTTTCTGGACACACACGCCATATTTCCACGGATAGGAAGTGAGGCGAACATGGAGTTCTATCTATCCTAACAGCCAGACGGGAGCACATGGGATGTTGGAAGGGTATCCAGAGTTGCTCTGTGTTTCCAGCTGGCGGGGCTGACTCCTTCCTCTCCAGGGCTGGCCTGTGAGTCACCGTCCATCTGTCCATTGCAAGAGGGAGAAAAGCACCCCACAGAGCCTGGGTGCTTGCCTCAACTTGCTGTGAGGATTTAGTAAGGGAAGGCAGTCCCCAGCCCTGCACCACACTCACTCACTGTGTGCTTCCCCCTGACAAGGGATCGCTCATCCTCACCCATAAGTATTGAGTGTGAACTCAGGCCGGTGAGTCTGTATATATCCAATGACATTGGATGTACATCAATTTTAAATGACCTAGACTGAACTAAAACAAGCCAGAACTGCTTAAGAAGAAAGAAATTATGCATATAAGTAAGTCATCTCTCTGACTATGAGAGGCATTTAACAGAGGTTTACTTCATGTATTAACAGAGAAAACTAATTCCCATTTTATTGAAGAAGGAACAATTTCGAAATCTCTGTAACTTAAGACAACATATGTTATTCCTCTAGCCTGCAGACTCTTCAGGACAGCCATCCTCTGGGAGGTGACTCAGAGGCCAAGCTGCTCTGATACTTTAGATCTGTCACCTCAGCATGAGGCTTAGAAATTTGCCCCAGCAGGGGAAGTGAGAGACTGGAGAATCTCACTGCTTCAAGCCAGGAAGTAGCACCTGTCACTTGAATCAGGAAGGCGAGAGAGAGAGAGAGAGAGAGAGAGAGAGAGAGAGAGAGAGAGAGAGAGAGAGAGAGAGAGAGAG